>APFE030208498.1:220876-271076 GCA_000404065.3 Pinus taeda
AATGTAAGGGCACAATAATAATAATAGTGGGCTTCTATGGGGCACAATAGTAACAATATGGGCACTACATGGGTACATCAATATAATAAGTGGGTTGTACTAATAACAATAAGGGGTTACTCTAGTAGTATAGGGACATAACAGTTACTTTATGAGAATAGAGGTATTAGGTTCAGATATTTCTTTTTGTTGAGTTACTTTTTCAAAAAGCACATGTAACTTATGTTTTAAAGTTTATGTAAAAGTGTTCTCACCCATTATAAGAAGTGAGTCACTTATAATTTTAAAGTCAGGTTATCTTTTATTTAAGTTACAATTTAGTGAATAGTTCATAATGTACTATTGTAAAAGTGACTTTCACTTATTTATAAAAGTGGGTCACATAAAGTACTCTTTTTTTAAAAGTGAGCTAATTAGATTAAGTTTGGAAAGGGAGCGATTTTTTTTATATATATAACATTATCATTCACTTCTCAAGATTCACGTGGTTCATTAGCATCTTCAACAACTTTTCTTCAAAAAGTCATAACTTCTTCATCTGGAAGCCATTTTCAGAGCCGTTTTTTTAATCGGCCTAATTTTTCGAGATCTTTTCATTCGAACACTTAGTTTCAACATCTTCAGCTTCAATTTCTTTTAAAATAGAAAGTCCATGCCTAATTATTCTTGACAACACCAACTACTTCCAATGGCTATCGTACATTGTGGATTTACTTAGAAGTAAAGGTCTTTATAAAATAGTGTGAGGCCAAGAGTCTAAAAATAAGGAATGAAGGAATGAAACAACTCAATAAAGTTTTTGGAATTAAAAATGAAATTAGAGCCCATCAACTCAAAAATGAGTTGCTTACATTGGACCCCAATAATTTTTCTTCCATTGAAGATTTTTTGTTCAAGTTCAAAACCCATAGTTTTCTCTTGGAAGGTGTTAAGGTTAAGAAAGAAGATGGTAGTCTTATTTATTCCATTCTTACTAAGTTAGGATCAGCCTACTCTATGTTTGTTTCCACTTTCATTCTACTAGAGAAGCCTTTATTTCTCAAGGAAAAGACTACAATTCCCCCTCTTTTGATGTCTTTTATGATTCTTTAATTAGAGAGCAAGAAAACCTCTAACATCTTAGTCTTCTTAATACTAGAAACTATTCTAAGAAAGCCTTAGTGGCCCAGCAACAACCAAGCTCAAAGAATCCTAAGATGCAGCATCCTAAAAAGAAAGGTCCTAAACCAAACAAGGGTCCTAAGCAATTTCAGTCTCATAATGAAAAATCAACTCAACAAATATGATCACGCAACTAAAAACAAAGGGAAGAATATTGATAGACATTGCAACTTTTGTAATCATGATGGCCACTCAGAATCCAAATGCTTTAAGAATATGGAAGCCTTGGAAGCAGTAATGAAGAAGCATAACATCCATTTGAAGCACTCTTCAACTTCAACTTCATCTTCAGGAATAGAACTTTCTGCATGTTGTTGTCAATCATCTCAGTCTAGTTATGCACTAAATGTATCTTTTTCTTCTCATTCTCATTAGTGGCTCATTGATTTTAGAGATTCTTATCACATGGCAAAAAACAAAGCCATCTTTTCTTCTTTAAATGATTGTGACATCAAAAATATATATGTTGGTGATGACAGATCTCTTAGTGTTGTAGGGACTAGAACTATTCATCTAGATAATGGTCAATTTAATGATGTATTATGTGTTCCTACCATATCCTGCAACCTTTTATATGTATATCAGATAACTCATTCAGGTGAAGGTAAAACCATTGAATTTTCACCTCATGACATTGTAATTAAGGACCTAATAGATCCTAGAAAAAATTTAGCTACTGACATTGTTGATGATTCTACAAGGTTGTATAAGTTTAACAACTTTGGGTCATCAACTCTTCCCTTGGTATTTGCTACTCATAATGATGAAGTGAGGAAACTTTGGCATGAGCGATTTGGTCACTTAAACTAGCGATCCCTTCAAAATCTATGTAAACAAAATATGGTGGCAGGTCTTCCTATGGTATCTTGCAGAGATGGTGTTTGTTCCAGATGTGTACTTGGAAAACATCATTGAGATGGTTTTGAAAAATGTGCCTATTGGCACACTTCAACACCTTTACCACTTGTGCATAGTGATTTATGTGGTCGAGTTCTAGTTATTTCATTCTCTAGCTACAAGTATTGCTTAACTTTCATTGATGATTTCTCGAGACACACTTGCGTATACTTCTTAAAACTTAAGAGTGAAGTCTTTAACATGTTCTTGGCATTTAAGGCCTTCGCTAAGAAACAATTTGGACATCAAATTCTTAAGCTAAGATCTGATAATGATGGAGAATATATTAAAAACAAATTCATAAACTTTTGAACTAAGCATGGAATTCAATTGCAAGATATTGTTCCATATACTCCACAGCAAAATGGTGTAGCTGAAAGGAAGAATCACACCTTAAAGGAAATGGATAATTGTATGCTTCAATCTAAAGGAATTGGTCTTAGTTTTTAGGCAGAAGAAATTAACTCTGCAAATTACATATTAAATCACACTCCTACTAAGGTTTTAAAGAATATCACTCCAGAAGAAGCATGGAGCTCAATTAAACCAGATGTAAGTCACTTTCATATTTTTGGAAGTGAAGCATGGGCCCATATTCTAGATGAGAAACATAAAGCCTTAGAACCTAAGAGTGAAAAATGTATTTTTGTTGGATATTTAAATATGTAAAAGGATATAGACTTCTTAAACCTAAATCCAAAAATTTTATGATTAGAAGAGATGTAAAGCTTACTAAAAATATATTGGCCTATGAGCCTATTTCGACGAACGTGCCACCTCTCTATCCCTTCTACATCTGAAAATATTTCTTCTTTAGATGATGACAGCGAGGATGACAATCCTCCCCCACCTTCTCGGAATCATCCTTCGGCTCCTCAGCTTCCAAAATTGGTCTACACTACTTGAGATGCAACAGGTGCTCTTACAGGTGATCCTAGAGATCAACATCGTACACGTTCTCAGTTCGATAGAGCCTCTTCTTTATTAGCTCAAGCTTCAGCGAATTATGATCTTGACACCTTTGCAAAAGCTTCAGGCCATCCAGATTGCGATGAAGCTATGAATGAATAATATCGTTCATTATTGTCAAATGAAACATGGGACCTTGTTCCTCTTCCAAAGGGATGAAAACTTGTTATATGCAAATGGGTTTACAGAACTAAGTTTGGACCAGATGGAAAAGTTGATCAACATAAATCTCATCTTGTTTCTAAGGGTTTTTCACAAGTTGAAGACATTGACTATATTGAATCCTTCACCCCTATTTTCAAAATGAACTCTATCCTCCTTGTTCTTTCCCTTGCTGGCTCTTTGGGAAGTCTATCAAATGGATGTTAAATTCGCCTTCTTTCATGTGGACTTACATGAAGAAATCTATATGGAACAACCTCATGGCATTATGTAAACAGACTCCAGCCTTGAATGTTGACTTAAGAAATCCATTTATGGTCTCAAGCAAGACCCTCGGGCTTGGTATACCAAAATGGATAGCTTTCTTTTAGATACTGGCTTTTCTAGGTGTCATTCTAACAATATTGTCTACACCAAGAAAGTGGGTAAGTCCCTTATCATTCTTGTTCTTTATGTTGATGATATTATCCTTACTGGTAGTGATCCTAACCTTATAAACCATGTGAAGTCCAACCTGAAAAGGTAGTTTGAAATGGAAGACTTAGGAAACATGCATTATTTTATTGGTCTTCAAGTCTTGCTATCCAAAGAAGATATTTCCTTTCCCTAGTCCAAGTATGCATGTGATCTTCTACGCCACTTTCACATGGAAGACTATAAGTGAGCCCCTTCTCCCTTTCAGTATGGAGCCAAAATTTTAGTCACTTGTACTTCCCTTGAATTTGATGCTACCTTATACAGTCATCTTGTTAGAAAAATTTTGTATCTCACCCATACCATCCTAATCTTTCCTTTATTGTTGGCTTTATTGCTCGGTTTATGCAAAACCCACATGAAATTCATTGGAAAGAAGCTAAAAGAATACTTTGTTATGTTCAAGGTACAGTTCAGTTTGAGATTCATTGTAGTGCAGAAGCATCTCCTCTATTGGTTGGTTTCACTGGTTCTGATTGGGTTGGCAACCCTGATGATCGGAAGTCTACTACAGGTTATGTCTTCACTCTTGGTTCTAGACGTATTACATGGGCTTGCAAGAAACAGAGTGCCATTTCTCTTTCTTCAAAAGAAGCAGAGTGTCGTGTGTCGTTGAAGCTAGTAAGGAAGTCTTGTGGCTTCGTTAGATCTTGTCATAGTTTGGTTTTTAGCAGCAGCATACGACTACACTTTGGTGTGATAATCAAAGTACCATTCAACTATGCAAAGATCCAGTCCAACATCAGCGCAACAAACACATTGAACTACACATGCACTTCATCAGAAATCTCATTCATGACCATGTTCTTGAAGTGAAATATTGTTCAATTGATGATCAAGTTGCAAACATCTTTACAAAGGCTCTCACAAAGGAGAATTTTACTAAACTTTGATTTATGGTTGGATTTCAGGAAGTTGTCATTAAGGGGGATAGGCTCTAATGCCTCATTCCTTCTCCTATTGTTTCATCTTTGTACATCCTTCAATCCTATCCCAAGTTGTTCTTAAGGGGGGATGTTAGGATATTCTGACACATAGGAAATAATTAAGTATAACTTGGTCTAGTGTATAGTTAGGTAAAGTGTGTTTCTTTAGTATATACATTTTGTAACTTACAATTTGATGATCACGATATGTTCTAGACATGAAGTGATCCAACAGTTCATTTTGTCCTCGGTATTACCGACACTTGATCCATGGTTTAGCACCCGATTGGTCCATGATCTCTATTTAAAGAGCATGGAGGGTCATTTGTTAGGTGACCATTCATGAGAGAAGCTTATGTAATTTTTCTTTATTTTACGTTAATAAATTGCCTGTAGTGGTTGCATTAGCTCAGGTTGTAGACTGTTTCCCTCTTTGAGTGTTTTAACCACGTTAAGAATACTAGTGTACCGATCTGTCATCTATTTGTGAGCGGTGTCCTTTGGTGTTCTATCTAAGGAACTTACCCTGCAAATTCCTACAATATACTCTTCTCAAAGAAATTAATTGAGAATCAAGTTTATCATCTAGTATTTTATCAAGAAGTTTACCTTTTTGTTGTAAATGAAGAAGTACAGATGATGTTTTTTTTACTTCTTACACAACTATATCTTAGAACAGTGGAAATGAGTTTTAAAAGATATGCACAAATATTTAGTCTATATTTAGTAAAGTTCTCATAGCTATCCAACTTAAACATTGAATTATTTATCATATTTGGTGAATCAGTACTTGAAGCTTCAATCAAATATGGTCTAAATTTTGTATACTTCACTTGACAATAAATTAATTTTACTTCATTTTCTTTAATCACCTCCACTTGAAAGTCAATGTCATTTTCATTCCAAGCATAACAATTAATAATTATTCCTAATATATCTGGTTCTTTTCCATTCATGGGAGCTTCTATTTAGACATACAAATTTTGCACAAACTCATATTTATTAGATGTATTGTATTTTTTAATCATTTAAAAAGTAGAAGTAGAAGGTGTTATTGATACTGTCATTTGATTTGAATAACTTTTCTTTTTATTAAATGAAGGTTGTAACATTTCACTTGCTTTAGGGCCAACCAATTCAACAAACAACAACAACAAAAATATTTGCATGAATCAAAATGAAATTATAATTTCAAATATTGTCACATAATGTTCTTTTAAATTTTGACAAAGAAACCTAATCTAACCATTTCTAAGAGAGTATACATAAAATATAAAACTAGTATACTAGTTTAAGGTGACATCATTTGTATATCATTTATTTTTTGTTTTATCTTCACTACTTTACTTCAAATTTCAAGCACACCATATTCTATAGTTTTTAGAAGAAAAGAAAATTATGGAAGAGATGAAATACCAAATATTATTAATCAACCTTATAATACACTATTTCCATTTACATGCACAATAATAAAGGAGTAAAGGTGTTATGCAAGTTTACTATGTGACACCAAAAGTGATCACCTAGCTAAAATTACTAAGAAAAGAAAATTACCCATGTTAGTATGGTTTTTTCACATTAATAACCCACTCCTAAGGCTATTTCCATGGGTTTTTGTGTGAAAGTGGGTTTTTAATGTGGAAAGTTCATACTCACATGGTGTATTTCAATTTTCCTAGCATTTTTGGCTAGGTGATCATTCAATGATATATCAAAATTCATTAAGCCTTAAATTACATACTAGAATATTGTTAATTATTTGAAAATGAACATAAAATAGATTTAGCCCCACGGGGGTAGGCTTGTTGGTAATCACACTGCGGTGAAGTTCATTAGAAAGGCGGGCTCCATACTGAAGGTCACGAGTTCAATTCCCCGGACTAATTCGGCATTGTGGAGAGAGGCGGGCACAGGTCCAGTGGTTATAGAGGTAGTGGTCAGAATCGACCCCGTGTAATGCAAGTCGCGAGGCTGCCCCTGTTGCTAATTCCACTGTATACAAAAAAAAAAAAAAAAATAGATTTGAAAATGTCATACGAACTATAGGAGACTTGTATTGTGTCATGATTTGAATTCACTTTTTTCCTTGATGTTTTTTTTGGAATATCGCTTGTACAATAGTTTTTGGAAACATTTGTAAAAAAATATAACGATAATTTCAAATAAATTAAAAAATATAATGAATTCATCTTTTATGACATTTCATTTCATACAGATGCACAAAATCAAAGAAGTTCAAACCATATGCAAGCTTACTGCAAGAACAATGAAAGCACAAACTTCATTAATCAACAACCATTTATTAGCATAATGTCTATCCATTGTAATAAAGTATAAACTAATTTTAAAATTGTCATACCGTTTAAAGATTTTGATGTTGTGTTTCTTGAACTTCATCTTTTCTTGGATGCTTCCTTTGAATTCTCACTAGCTTCATAGTCCTTGGTTTCTAAAAATAAAGTAAAAAATCTATTATCATAGTTTCAAATGATTGAAGAAAATATGAATTTATAAATACTAAAACTAATTGCATCATTATATGTGTGACAAAATGAACAAGAACAATAACAAGTGTAGAACTCACAATAATAGTTAGTCATGGTGTTGATTAGAAAAAGGTCACCCCCAAATAATTTATTATGTTCTTTTAATTGTGACTATAGGAAAGCTAGCACTTGTTAGCTTTCCTTCTAGCACGAGCATAAGCACATTTCAAAAGACAACATTACACCGTGAATAAATAGAAACTAATGTAGAGACTATAACAAAAACATATCTACACAAAATTTATCTTTTATAATCATGTATATTCTTAGTTTGCTTTAGAAACCATAAATCAAAGCACAATGGAATAACATTAACTATGGCAATCATAAAATTTTCTTATAGATCTCTATCTAGCACAAAGAAAAACACATAACAAAATTGCAAGGTGAAAGAAATATAGTAATAGAATTAATTCTACCAGAAACACGGGTATATGGCCAACAAGAATGTTGCAAACCAAAAGAAATACATCGCATCCTAGATTTATTTCTATCATAAACACATGGATATTGCCAATAAAAACATTTTATGGTGAAAGAAATCTAGCACATGCTAGAATTATTTTTAGCATGAACTCATGCATATTTCCAAGAACAACATTGCAAACCAAAAGAAATATAGTGCAAGCTAGATTTCCTTCCAACACAAACACAACCACATTGTGATTAAAAATATTACAAGGCAAAGGAAATGTAACGCACGCTAGACTTCGTTCTATTGCATATAAGAATATTGCCAACAACAACATTGCATTGTAAAGTAAATCTAGTTCATGCTAACTTTCCTTCTAGCACAAACACAAACACATTATCAATAAAACATTGCAATAACAATCTTTCCTGGGACATCTCCATGCGTGTGAAATTTAACCTTGCCTTTTAGAGACAATGAGGTTTTAGTCCATTCCTACATAAACTATTGTTACAATATAAAAAATGTTAAACCCTAAAATGATTAGAAGGCCCTTCATATGGAATATGTGGTCTAAGAATGGGACATGGTATAAACATAAGCATGTTGCCAACAAAAACATTGCATTGTGAAAAAAAACATTATATATTACCCTCGATCACAAACACAAGCACATTTCCAATAAAATCATTGCAAGGTGAAATAAATCTATCCTATGTTAAATTTCATTTTAGCATAAAAAAAACATAGCAACATTGTAGGGTGAAATAAATATAGCATGTGCTAGAATTAATTTTAGCAAAACACAAACACATTTCCAATGACAATATTGCAAAGAAAGATAAATTTAGCACATGCTAGATTTATTTCCAGTACAGACACAAGCACATTGCCAATAACAACATTGGAAGGGGAAAGAAATTTAAGCATGCCACATTTCCTTCTGAAAAAAAGAAGAAAAAATCATATCAAAATTGGTAAGTGAAAGAAATCTAACATGTGCTAGATTTACTTCTAGCACAAACACAAGTATGTTGCCAACAACAACATTGCATTAGGGTAAAACAAAATCTAGCACATGCTACTTTTCCTTCCAGCATAAACATAAGCAAATAACATTATTGTATGGCTAAAGAAACCTAATACATGTTGGATTTACTTCTATCACAAACACGTGAATATCACCAATAACATCATTGTAAGGAAAGAGAAATATAACACCCACAAAAGTTTCTTCTAGCACAAACAAAAACACTTGTGAATAATAACATTGTAAGGTGAAAGAAATCTAACGCGTGCTATCTTTCATTATATCATAAACACAAGCACATAACAACATTGCAAGGTGTCAAAAATCTAGTATGTGCTTGATTTACTTCTATCACAAACACAAGCATATTGTCAATAACAACCCTACAAGAAAATAAATAAATCTAGTGCATGCTAAAATTCCTTCTAGCATAGACAAAAGCACACTGCAAAATAGAGACAATGCAAGGAATTTGTTTTCCTTCTAGCACAAATAACTAGATTATCAAAAATAATATTGCATTGTGAAAAAAATATAACACATACTAGATTTCCTTCTAGTACAAATTCACAAACATATTGCCAACAACAACATTACTAGACAAAACAAATCTAATACATGCTAGATTTCCTCCTATAAAAAACACAGGCATGCTTCAAATAACAACATTACAAGGTGAAAGAAATATAATGCATACTAGATTTCCTTTTAACGTAAACATAATCACATAATAACATTTTAGGGTGAGAAAAAATTAGTCGACGTTATATTTTCTTCTAACACAAACAAATAAATATTTTCAATGGCAACATTAAAGGACAAAACAAATCTAGCACATGTTGTATTTCCTTTCAGACCGAACAAAAACATATTAGGAATAACAACATTGCAAGGTAAAATAAAATATAACATGTGTTAGATTTCATTTTAGCCCAAACATAAACACATAACAACATTGTAGAGTGAGAAATCTAGAAAATGTTAGATTTATGTCTACCACAAATACAAGCACTTTGCCAACAACGACATTGTAGAGTATAAGAAATCTAGCATGTTCTAAATTTTCTTCGAACACAAACACAAGAACATTTCAATTTGAAAGAAATCTAACGTATGTTATATTTCCTTCTAGCACAAACACAAGTAAATAGCAACATTGTATGACTAAAGAAATCTAGTGCATGCTAGATTCATTTCTATCACAAACACTAGCACATTGCAAGTTGAAGGAAACATAACGCATGCTAGATTCCTTCTAGCACAAGCAACCATATTTCCAATAACAACATTACATTGTGAAATAAATCTAGTGCATGCAATATTTCCTTCTAGCCCAAATATAAGCACATTGTCAATAATAATATTGCAAGGTGAAAGAAATATAATGTGTGTTAGATTTCCTTCTAGTATAAACACAAGTAGACAAAAAAATTGTAATGTGAAAGAACTCTAGCACAAGCTAGATTTACTTCTAGCACAAACACAACCATGTTGACAACAATAATATTACAGGGAAAGGAAATCTAACACATGCTATATTTCCTTCCAGCACAAACACAAGCACATTACAGGATGAAATAAATCTAACTTGTGCTAGATTTCCTTCTAGCACAAACACAAGAACATAACAACATTGTAGGGTTAAATAAATATAGCACACACTAAATTTACTTCTAGCACAAACTGAAATAGATTTCCAATAACAACATTACAATAAAAGAATGCTAGCATGTGCTAAATTTCCTTCTAACACAATCACATGCAAATTTCCAATAACAACATTGCAAGGTCAAAGAATTCTAGCATATTTCCTTCTAGTAAAAACAACCAAATTTCCAACCACAACATTGCACTGTGAAAGAAATCTAGTGCATGTTAAATTTCTTTCTAGCTCAAACACAATAACATAACAAAAATCTAAGGCGAAAACATTCTAACATGTGTTATATTTACATTTAGAAAAACCAAAAGCCTATTGCCAACAATAATATTATCAAGCAAAAGAAATCTAACATGCTAGATTTCATTCTATCATAAATATAAGTGCATTGCTAATAACAACATTGTAAGATGAAATAAATCTAACGAGTGCTAGATTTGTTTTAGCACAAATAAGCACATAACAACATTATAGCTTCAAACAAATCTAGTGCTTGTTAGACTTACTTCTAACACAAACATGAGCATGTTTCCAACAAGATTGTATGGAAAACAAAGTCTAGAATGTGCTAGATTTTCTTCTAGCACAACCACACGAATATAACAAAATTGTAGGATTAAAGAAATTGAGCACATGTTAGATTTGCTTTTAGCACAACCACAAGTATATTGCCAACAACAACATTGCAAGGTAAAATAAATTTAGCGCATGATGGATTTTCTTCTATCGCAAATATAAACACCTTATCAATAAAAACTTTGCAAGGTGCAACAAATCTAATGTGTGCTAGATTTCCCTCTTGCACAAATACATCAGCGCAACAACATTGCATGCTAAAAGAATTCTAGCATATGTTAGATTTACTTCTAGAACAAAAACACGCATATTGCGAACAACAATATTATAGGCCAAAGGAAGTCTACCACGTGCTTGATTTTCCTTTATCAGAAATAGAAAAGAAATTTCCAATAACAACATTGCAAGGTGAAATAAATCTAACATGTGTTAGATTTAATTTTAGCACAAACACAAACATATTTCCAACAACAATGTTGCATATCAAAACAAATTTAGTGCGTGCTACATTTTATTCTATCACAAACACAAACACATTGCCAACAATAACATTACGAGGTGAAGGAAATGCAATGCATGGTAATATGTTTCTAGTGCAAACAACCAAATTTCCAATAACAACATCACATTCTGGAAGAAATATAGCACAAGTTAGGTTGCCTTTTAGCACAAACATAAGCACATTATCAATAAGAATATCACAAGGTGAAAAAAATTAACAAGTGTTATATTTTCTTCTAGCACGAACATAATCACATAACAACATTGCAGCACAATAAAATCAAGCATGCATTAGATTTAGTTTTAAGCACAAACACAAATATGTTTCCGATAACACCATTGCAAGGTGAAGGAAATCTAACCCATGCTATATTTTTCTATGGAAAAACACAAACACATAAAAACATGGTAGGGTGAAAGGAATCTAGCTCGTGCTAGATTTACTTTTAACACAAACACAAGTATAATACCTACCCACAACAACATTGCAGGGAAAAAGAAATCTATTATGTGCTAGATTTTCTTCTATAATAGATACAAGCACATTGTCAATAGCAACATTGCAAGGTTAAAGAAATCTAGCATGTGCTAGATTTACTTTTAGCATTGCGGGCAACAAAGGTGCATGCCAAAAGAAAATTTGCACCTGTTAAATTTTCTTCTAGCAAAAACACAAACATATTGTAAATAATAATATTACAAGGGGAAGGAAATATAATGTGTGTTACATTTCCTTTTAGCACAAACAACCAAATTGCCAACAACAATATTGCATTGTGGAAAAAATCTAATGCGTGCTAAGTGTACTTCTAGCACAAACACAAGTACATTCTCAATAATGACATTGCAAGGTGAAAAATAATTGATGCATGCTCACAAAAAAGCACATAAGAAAATTTCAATGTGAAATAAACCTAGCACATGCTATATTTACCTCTAGCACAAATAAAAACATAACACCAACAGAATTACACCCAAAAAATGGAGCAATTCTAGATTCTCTTCTAGCTTAAACACAAGCATGTTGCCAATAACAACATTGCAAGGTGAATGAAATATAACATGTGTTATATTTCCTTCTAACATAAATAGAAGCACATAACAACATTATACACTGAAAGAAATATAGTGTGCCAGATTTAATTATGGCATAAACACAAGCTTATTGCCAACAACTAAATTGTAGAGAGAAATAAATCTAGTCCCCACTAGATTTTCTTCCAACACAAATACAAGCATGTTGCAAGATGAAATAATCTAAAGTGTGCTAGATTTATTTTTAGCACAAACACAAGTACATAACAACATTGTATGGCTAAAGAAATCTATTGCATGCTAGATTTACTTTTAGCACAAACAGAAACATATTTCCAGCAAGAACATTACAAGGAAAAAGAAATCTATGGCAGTCTAGATTCATTTTTATCACAAACACAAACATATTGGAAACAACAACATTTAAAGATGAAAGAAATATAACATATGGTAGATTTTCTTCTAGTATAAACACAAGAACATAGGATTGCATGGTGAATTTTTTTATAATCATTTGTTAGATTTACTTCTAGCACAAACAAAAGCATATTGCTAACGATAATATTGCAAGGCAAAGAAAATTACTATGTGCTATATTTTCTTCTATAACAAAAGCACATTGTCAATAACAACATTGCAAAGTGGAAGAAATCTAACTTGTTTCAAATTTACTTCTAGTACAAACAAAAGCATGCTGCCAACAACAACATTGTAAGCCAAAAGAAATCTAGCACATGTTAGATTTACTTGTAGCAAAAATAGAAGCACATTGCCAATAATAGCATTGCATGGTGAAGGAAATCTAACACGTGTTAGATTTTCTTCATGCATAAATAACTCAATTGTTAATAACAACATTTCATTTTGAAATAAATCTAGAACATTCTAAATTTCCTTTTAACATAAACACAAGCATATTATCAATAAAAAAGTTGCAAGTGAAAGAAATCTAATCTGCGCTAAATTTCGTTCTAGCATAAACACGAGCACATAACAACATTGTTGGGTGAAAAAAATATAGTGCATGCTAGATTTAATTCTAGCACAAACAAAAACACATTTCCAACAACAACATTACATGGAAAAATAAATCTAGCACATGCTAGATTTCCTTCTAACACAAACACAAGCACATTTCCAAAACAATATTGCAAAGTGACAAAAATATAGTGCATGCTAAATTTCCTTCTAGCGCAAACACAAACACATAAAAATATTGTAGAGTGAAAAAAAAACTAATGTATGCTAGATTTACCTTTAGCGTAGAGGCAAGCATGTTGCCAACAACAACAATGCAAGGAAAAAGAAATACAGTGGTTGATAGATTTCCTTCTAGCACAAATGCAAGAACATCATAACATTGTCGACTTAAATATATCTAATGCATGCTAATTTTACTTATAGCACAGACACAAACATACTACTAATAACAATATTACAGGGTAAAACAAATCTAGTGTCTGCTAGATTTCCTTTTAGCATAAACACATACACATTACTAACAACAATATTACAAGGTGAAATATATCGAAAGTTTGTTATATTTCCTTTTAGCACAAATAGAATCACATAACAAAATTGCAGAGAGAAAGAAATCTAGTGCATGCTAGATTTACTTTGAGCACAAACACAAGCATATTGCTAAGAACAATATTTCATGAAAAAAAATTCTATAACATGTTAAATTTACTTCTATCACAAGCCATAGCACATTTCTAATAACAACATTGCAAGGTGAAAGAAATGTAATACATGCTAGATTCACTTCTAGCACAAACACAAGTCTATTTCCAATAACAACATTATAGGCCAATAAAATCTAATATATGCTAGATTTCCTTCTATCAAAAACACAAGCACATCGCTATTAACAACATTGCAAGGTGAAGGAAATCTAATTCATGTTATATTTCATTATACTACAAACAACCAAATTTTCAATAACATTGCATTATGAATGAAATTTAGCTTATGAGCTAGATTTCCCTCTAACACAAACATAAATATGTTGTCAAAAAAACATTAGAAAATGATTCATCTAGACATTGTTAATAAAAACAGTATATAGTTGATTCATCTAGTTCAATAAATTTACAATTAAACCATTCATTCATCATTATTTTAAACCTAATCATATAGTGAAACATCGATAACTCCTCATTATAATGTTGATAAAATAGACAAGTCATTGGTTAGCAATGCCCTTAAGTAATAAATATTATTTCTCAATAATTAACGAAATGAGACATTTGAAAATGTGTATCTAAGATTTCCTAAATTGATCATCAATAAAAGTAAATTACTGGTGTGCCCCTTAAATGTAACCTCTAATTTGGTGTCATTTTTGGTGTGCCCCTTAAATGTAACCTCTAATTTGGTGACATTCGACATCATTACAAATCGAATCAAGAATCAATTATTTAGTTTTAAAAAAAATCTCTCGTACTTCACAAACACAATTCAGTGTGTCCCTTGAATCTAACCTCGACATCATTACAAATCAAATCAAGAATCAAATATTTAGTTAAAAAGGAAAAATTCTCTCATACTTCACCACAAACACAAACGACAAATCACAAGTCAGCACCAAGCCCATCGCCATGATTTATCCTGTGAAAGTGAGTTGAACATAAAAGCCATAGGGAAAATTCCCTCCGGCGATGTGGTATTAATCCCATGCAATATAAAAAAAATAACACGCAGGATGGTTTTCAAACCCTAATGAGCCAAATTTCGCAGCTTCATTTGTTTCACAGGCTGTAAAACCCAATGGTGTTTTAAGCAGTTTCAGAGGAATTTTATATGCGGTTTTGGAATCAGTAGGGACAGAGGATTGTATTTTTAGGTTCTTAGATCGATGATATAAATGCAAAACACCCGAATATATGTTTTTTTTTCAGAAGAAAAGCAGCATAACACCCGAATATATGTTGTTATTGATAGGGTATGGAAATTTGGTTTTACTAACTTTCTCAACAAGGGCTATTACAAAAAGGATGATTACCATAAAAGAAATGGCAAGAATGGATAAGTGCTGAGAAAAACGTACTCCCAGCTTGCGCAACAACATAAATGGTCGAAATTTTGAATATCATATTTAGTCAAAGATGAACCCAGATTTCAAAGCAAATCCAGTATCATTTGAGCATTAATCTCAGCAGTTAGGAAGACAACTTCAAATGAAAATCTTTAATTTGGGCAATTTCATCAACAAATTTGATAGTCAAAATATATGTGGCAGCCAGCACTTCTTGCTAAGGCTCAACATTCAAAAAATCAGTTGGATGGTTATCAATACTTAGCAAATCGTTTCGACATTTCAGGGCATGAAAATAGCAGATTGAAGATCAAACCAAATCCAAAAGATTTGTCTCCAGCTTTTAAGCATTCGAAACTCATTTGCAAAAAAATTTAGATTTATTTTTATTTTAATATATTTTCTTTCCAGCAAACCCGCAGGAGATTATTATTATTTTTATTATTTAAACTATCACTTCGGGGAGGATTCTAAGAAAATAGACTGATATATTTTGTACTTTTTGTATATTAATAAAAGGGATTTCAAACAGAAACACTTGAGCTATTATCTCAGAGATTCCTGTGTTTAGTATTGTAGTCAGTTTCTGAGTCACTGTTTCCCTTCTTTGTTTATCATAGAAAGTATTTGTTCTTTATTTCAATGAGTAAACTGTTGGTATGTAACTCATCATAGCATGCTCTGTAGCTCTCTAGGTCAATATTCATTTTTTTAGTCTGAGAATTATGTGCATAATTCATATCAAATGCTCTACTTGGATATGAGGGTTTTCTTCTTTTGAAAACCTATATTTCTAGCAATAGTTGGTTATCTGGCCTTTGAAATCAGTTTCTCTATTAACCAGTTTTGAAGAGACCTAAGCTTTGTTTTCGTAATGACTCCATGCCCAATGGTGATATGCTTAAACCTTCCGCATCTTTTAAGTCCCTATTCACTCAAGATCTAGCCTTTGGGTAGAAAATAACCATTCTTTCAGTAACTGAGTTATAGAAAGGAGGTGCCTCTCTAGATCAGAAGGGCTAGTTTCCAATCCTAAAGTGGTTAGAGAATCTTAAAATAGTTAAAGGTTACCTTAGGGGTTTTCTCCCACAGCCAGGAAATTTTGAAGTGATAACATTATCCATGAAGCTGGATAGAACATGCAGTACCATTTTTTTCGAACATGCAACCAACCATGCCAATTTCCTTGTCTATAACTTGGGGTTGGGCTCTAGTGGTTTGGTAGAGCACTAATTCGTTTAACGTAGGGGCCCGTTCGGATAATGTCAGACCGCTTTCACGATCTCTAAAAATATGATCTTGAGAGTACACCGTAAATATTCTACATTTCATAAATATTCTTAACCAACATAATATAAAGGCGAAGTGGAGGCCTATGTATTTCACACTGGTTCTGTTGGGTAGCATTGTAGTACAGATAAACTGTTGTTAGTATGATTTGTTTGAGTATGCAGGGCTGCCATGTGATTGGCAATGGATTCCTAACCGCAGAGTTGTTAAAAGGATAATGATTGGCTTGTTTGGATTAGGTAGTTGGGAATCCACAATTGCAGATCATCATGGGAAATTTGGATTTGGTAGCTGGGAATCCATAATTTCATATCATCATGGGAAACACATTTCATATTTAGTGCCAAAATCACCCCTGCTAGCGCCTCCAAATCATCCCCAAAATTGCTTTAATCCAGGTTTAAGTATTACTATTGTCCTAATGTAATGTGTAGTATAGCGTTTCAATAATCTCAATGACATACAATAGTAATGACATACAATAGTAATACCCAACTGGGTCACCTACCTATATTCAATACTGAACAAGACTTGAGCATTATCAACACGTCATAATACCCAAAACCCACTCAAAAACTTGAGAAAAAAATCGTTGAGACTTAGTCAGAATCGGATTCCGTAGTTGGGAAGCCACAATTGCAGATTATCATGGGAAACACCTTTCAGATATGACAATAATTAAGCAAATCCAGAGTTAAACATATTGTTAGATCTTCTAACGCTTTTCTAATCATCATGATTGCTTTAAAGGTGTCAAAAGATTATGAATTTGCCTCAAAAGATCTGGCAATATGAAGTTGGTTTCTAGGTGTACATGTACTCTAAGAAGGGACAATTAAATTGCTGGTTTGCAGAAGGATGAAAGAGATAATTGTCCAGATACCTGCATGTTGGGTGAGTAATACCTCTGAAAATTACCAGCTGTCCAGGGAGGTCCACTAGACAGGTTTTTTTCGTAACTACTAAAACCTCGGTTGCGTTAGACCTTTTCTGCACGGGCGTGAGAAAACATGCCAATATTATCTGTGATAGGTGTTTGAAATTATTCCTTGAGGATTTGTGCAGATTTGATCAGACCTGTGATTTTTGTCAAGGGTCAGATAATATACAGGGAAAAGGACATGACAGTGCAGAGAAAAGAGGATATTAAAAGGACATGGCAGAAACTATGTAAAAAAATGCATGAAAGTAATCAAAATTTCATTCAGAAGTTCGAAAAGTTTCAAATTTAATAAAATTAAACGGAAAAAACAGAATACAAAACCGAAAGCGAAGAGTGTCTGTATTCCATGAACTCTAGTGAATTTGAAGATTTGTAAAAATCTTGTGCGAATCAGAGAATTGTTCCCTGGTCCCTGTGAATTTGTAAAAGTATAGTGGAAATGAAAAATCTAAAATTTAGAGAAATTATGTGTATGTAGCCAAAACTCTAAAATTTAAAGAAATAATGTGTAGTTTTTTTTTTTCAAATAAGGAATTTATTAGTTATTAAGAAAATTAAAAGTAGAGGTTTTGAGAATTTATTACTTTCAAAAAATTTAAAAGTAAATATTTTGGGTTTATATTTAATCTGTTGTGTAGATCTTTATATTCTATTTTTTTAAATGTGAAAATAATATTGAACATATTGTGTCATTTTATGATCTAATCATTTATTGAATTGGCAATGTTTCTTTGGGTGTTCACTTGAAGCAAGACCAAGTTTATGAGCCTAAAAAATAGAGTAGTAGAAGATTATCTTCCAAAGCAACACCAATGTCTGAACCATGCTTCTTGTCAAACACATGGAAACCCTTTGCCTATATGTCACCATTATAAAACAGCCTATCAACTTCCATGGTGGCCTACCTAGTCCATTGGCTATTATATCCACTATCGACCTCCTGGGAAATATAACATGTAAAACTCGCTTACTTGGTCTTCACCTAACTCGACAATGGGTCATTAATTAACAGAGTTACCTTTCCATCGTCTACTTTATCCATCTACCAGATCGTCGAGCCCCTATTCCCCCATGACACTTAATGCTCTATACATGCTAATTGTCTCGATACTCGACACCTAACATATAGACAAGCTTGTAGCTTGAAGCCCTAATATCTCGATCCCAATATCTCGAAAGGCCAATGGTCAAGCGATCAAGCCATTGGGCCCTCGAGAAGAGGCTAAAGAGTGCCATTGATACTAATTAGTTGATATCTTAACATCCAAAAGCCCAACATCCATGTCGTTGCTATCTGGTTGCCACCTAGCCATCACCTTGGTGCCAATTCAACCCTCCATTACCATGTCAACATGCTACATTGGTATGCCATGTCAGATAGACTGACATTGTTGCCACACCATAATGAGACACTAGCATGCTGAATCAACTGCCACACAGTTCACATGCAATAGCCCTGGGTCCACATCATTACTCTATCAATATCGAGGTTTCTTGTTGGTGACTAGTATCCTAGTTACTGATTTCTAGTACCCAATATTGTGGCATTTTGATAGGTTAATGTGTCAAGAACTAATACATTGCACTGGTGTTGGTTGACCTTGAGGTGTCCCTAATACTGTTAGCTCGACATCTGACCTTTCGATGGACTCTAGCCCCCAATTTTCAAGTGACATTCCTTGAACCCTCTATCTCCATGAACTAATGAATAGTGTAGAATCTGCTAATATGAGGGACATGTTTGCATGGCATCTAGGTTAGACAGGGCTTCTTGGGAAGTTAAGTGATGGGGAGAACTATTTCTCATCATTATAAACCATAGGCATATAGTTGTTGTATGGGTGCCAATGTGAGGTTTTTCCCAACAAGGATTGTGTTTGTTGGGGCCTTGGACATCATCTAAGGAGAAACATCATTACCATCCTAGGGCCTACGAGTGGTTTTTATGGCTTAGTACTCATATAGACTATGCACATCGTACAAAACCACCACCCAGTTCCTCTAAGGTGAATCGTTGCCTAGTGGTGCTCATGGAGACCATGTAAGGGATGTTTCATAGGGCCTTGAACATTGTTCAAGGATGAAAACTAGTCCTTGAGGGCCCAAAAGAGGTGTAACATAGTGTTCATGGTCCATGTATAAGTTCCCAAGCCACTTCAATACAAACCCTACAAAGAAAGTATTTTCCCCACATGTTGTATGGACAATGTTTAACATTTTCCTTTAGTGGCTAATTCCTATTCATTGCTACTATATATTTTGGAATTTCTAGCATGAAAAGTGTTTGAAATTTTTCATGTTATATGTTGATGCCTATTGTTACACTTTTTATCTTTCAACCTCTATTCTTCTAGCAATATATAGTTTTCTCGTATAAAACCTCAAGCCATAGGCTTGGTAACACCCTTCAAATAATATTTACTCTCATTTATTAAATTTTTGTATTTCCACTTTTTAACTTCAGCCACAAAGAAATAATAAATCTAGTTAACAGTAGGTAAAATCCATCAAAAGTGCTACCTAAAGTAGTGGTTATTTTATCTATTAGAGATGATTAAACTATTTATGAAATTGAAGATATCAATATGTGACTTAGTAATCATGATCATTTATGGGAATTCTTACCTATAACTATTCATCTAATACAAAAGTTGGTTCAGTTACAAGAGATATTCAATAATCAAGCCATGTTCATTTTACCAATGATATAAAAGATAAGATGAGATCCTAGTTTCTTCTTTAGAAATTCTCATTTTGGATATTCTAAAAAAGGGTGTTTTATTTGACCTTTGTTATTTTTTAACTTTATATTGTAACTTCTCTCCTATACATATTTAGCTCTCCTAAAATTGTAAAGAGAATCTTTGGACTACATGCACATATAGTTGAAATCGATGAAGGTGTCATTTGGGAGGCTAGTGAAGAACTTGCACTTGCAACTCTAATAGTGGAGATTATCCATGCAAGATTGAGTGCTTAATATGTTGAGAAGTATTTTTAGTCATTGGAATTTAGTCTTCAAGTCAGAGGGGCCATATAAGAGTTCTATCATTTTCTATTGCACATGTTTAGAGATATTGACTTCTACTTGAATTGAAAAATTTAGAGATTTGTGTCAAAGATATCTTCAAATAAAATAAATTGATCTAGATTCTTTGCATTATGAGCATTTCTTCATCTATGATTAGGCTAGGTTGGAATAAGATTTTAGGGAGTATATCACAGAGGTTAGTTTTGTCAAAAAGGTCTATAAAGAGCTTCGAGAGAGGGCCTTGTTAAGCATATGGATCCCAAACTTCAAAACCCCCGAAAGAGAAATTTGAATCTCCCTCGATAATAGTGTGACCAAAGTGAATGGAGGGAAGCTTTACAAAAGAGAGCTAGAAATCTTATCTATTAAAGTAAGGTCTATAAAGGTTGAATCAATAGAAACACATGTCCAGGACCTTAGATTAAATATCAACAAAGATTCTTTAGTCTAATGAAACAAGCATTCCATCTTGTGACAAGACCCGCTAAATGGCCAATAGCATAATTAGAGTCCTGGGAGAAAAATTAGGTTGTCCCCGGGATCCAAGGGGGAGAAAGTGATTCATAGAACAACAATAAAGTACAAAAACACAATAAGAGATAGGCGAGGAACTAGAAAAAGGAGGTCCATGCTTGGGGAGGGAGGGCTCTACTACGAGGTTGGAGCAGCTTGTATGATAGTGTCTATCAAACTCGATTGACATTGAAGATCAGGAGCACTCTTTTTTGCATGACACAAGGGATAAAAATAGGCTCAATATTATGATATTTAAGGAGTCACTTGAATATGTGGAGTTTTGTCATTGATTCCAAAGTAAGGGCCATTGATGAATTGAAAGTAACCTTTAATAGGTTGCATGTCTTATGAGTCTTCTTGAGAAATGTTCAAGATTTCTTAAAAGAATGCCACCAAGGAATTCACTATCCCCTGAAGTTGACTATAATCGCTTCCCTAAAAGTATTCAAGATCACATAGTGTTTTGAGAAAAAGCTTCAAGGCTCTCATAATGTGAGGATACAATTTCATAGTAAAAATGAAATAGAGTATGAATGGTGTAAACCTGTGTGTAGATCAATAAATAATCAACATATGTATGCCTAAGCGTTGACTATATATATATGGTATCACACTCTCAAATTTGTGTATGGTGAACTCTTATCTAGTGGATATTTGATCCGACCTTGTGAAGGTTGAGGAGCATTAGTCATCATGGTTGATCATAGGACTTAGAGGATTCAAGTTTCCCTGAAGCACTTTGTACCTTATTTTAGTAATCTACATTCTTTACATAGAAGATGACAGTTGAGGTAGTGAACACATTACCTTATGATGGTTGGATGTCATTGTCCAAACATGGGTTAGGGGATGTCACTATGTTCAATAGACATAGGCATCTTGAGTGCAAAATATTCCCTGCTTTTACAAGAGGTTTCTCCTATAATGCGAGAGCTTGTTTTTTGAGGAAACATTGAACTGAGTAAAAGTCACATTAGCCTTAAAACAAATTTAATAAATTCTACAATTGATACTCAGGTCATCCTTATTATAATCGTGACTTTTCAAAGGGTCAAGTTGGATCTAGTTAAAATCCCCTCCAAATCACATATATATAGGCCAACCATGGAGCGAAAATGGAGACAAATTTGATGGGTTTTAGGTAGCATACCGAGGAAGAAATAATTGAGGCTCAGGGTTCATTAAAGATCAGTTGAAGGAGGCTGAATATCTAAGATAGATTTATGTGAAGGAGCTTTGGGGCAAAAATTATCCTTGTTGAGTGACAATTTTTGAAGTTGATCTAATCGTATTGGAAGGATATTGAAACTGTACAAAAGAAAATATAAAACGCAGACCTTAAAGAAACCTTGAATATATTTTGAAACCTTCTTCGAAACATAATTATTGCCTGATTTGTTGAGGGCCTTGGAGAAGACTTGTATCTTGGTTTGTTAAGCAATCTCAAGAAAATCACGGAGACACCTAGTTGTAGACTTGAAATTTATTTTTGAGGAAGTATTTTGAGCAATCCATAAGCCATTTTGAAGTAGACTTTGTACGAGATTCTAAAGGAACTCCTCAATAATTTTTGTGAAAACCTTGGAGGACCTTTGAAGCAGAATTGGATTGGTTTGAAAGCATCCTTGGGGGCATTTATTTTGGAGCATTTGTTGAAGACTCTTGGAGAAGTTTTTTTTAGCAAACCTAAAGACCTTTCGTAGCAACCTTTTTGGAAGCATTCTTGAAGATTTGGTGTAGAATTCGGTGAATCCTTGATCAACAATCTTGAAGCCATCTTTGGAAGTCATCCTTGGAGTAGTTTTTTATGGTAGACATCTTGAAGGAAGGATTTTGAAGTATTTTGATAAAGTTTTTTTTTTTAAGTATAATTAAAGGCTTGAACCTAAGAGGATTAGTGTCCTCATATTGACTAGGTTGGTGTCTAGATTGGCCTAAGTGGCTTGGTGTCCTCATTCAAGGTTGGCACCTTGAAGAATTAAAGAACTTATATTACAAGTTGGAGCCTATATTTATAAATGAGGATCAGAGTCCTCACTATATTTAATAATGTTATTTTTTTGTTCTAATTCTTATGTTCTGGCTTAACTTTTTAACTGACATAATATAACAATTGTAAGAAATACTGATTCACCCCCCTTTCTCAATATTTCCAACATGGAGCATCTAAGGGTTGTGGCAACAAAGGAGACACAAGAGGGAAAATAGAGAAGAGTGCAACCTTTCAAGCCCATTTCCTTTATATTTTTCCCAAAGAACAACCCTTGCTTAGATGGTCGTGCACTTGAAAATAAATAAATAAAAAATATTGCACCCTTTCATAGTCAATTTTTTTAAAAATAAATAAAAAATACACGTAAATTTTCCAAAATTCAATTATTTTAACGATACATTCACTAACACTTTCACTTATGTGACCAAAATGTCTTCACAATTTGAATAAGAGTAGAATAAAATCTAATTATGCAAAATAGAGAGTGTAATGATTTGATATTATTGCCTCCAAATTTATGCACTTGATCAAGTTTTCACAAATCATTAAATCACTGTGGAATCTGAATTAAACCATGTGCAAAGTTTCAATTTTTTTTAGCGAAATAAAATAGGCATAGCCTTTGTTAGCCTCTTGAACCAATTTCAAAATTATTATCTAGGTCAGTCTCACCCAAAAGTAGAAAAACATGACCATATTTAGCATTGGCAAAGACAGATATAGAGGCAGGCACAAAGGCTGAAACAAGAGAAAAATATGTGAAGCTTGTTATCGAGTATTTGGGGTTGTACCATCTTCAATCTCATTTTTCAAATTGGCTATACATGATTTTGTCTCGGATTGGTCAAGTTGAACTATTTCAAATTCTTCTCATCTACATGTTTCATGATTCAACACAGGTATTTCTTTGCTTTTAGTTATATATTTTACTTTTTTCTTCTAATTTTGTTAAATTCAAAATATTTTGAATTTCCAAATATGATTTTGATTGCTTGTACACATTTTTTAACTCCATTACTATGCCTTTTCAATTATAGGTGTCAAACACCAAAATACACTATTAACATGATTTTGAACATGCATGCAAAATAGGGTCATATGCACTAAGGATGTAACACACACCTGATCTAACCAAATGCGGTTACCATGCTAACTCAAGTCTCAATTTGTAGTTCTGAGAATGGGATTTGTTTTTAATAGACTACAATATATATGTATATGAGTGACTTCACCTTCTCTAGCAATGCAATGTGGAGGCAAGGTCATTCTTCAAGGTTTTCCCTATCCTCTTTGGGAATTATATCTGACTGCACATAATTATGAAAGTCACTTCACATAAAGACAACCATACATGCATTACATGTAACCAAGAAAATATTAAATGTGTAACATGTTTTGGGTTGTCTTAGCCTCTGTTAACAACACTTTCAAATTAATAAGCATTGTCACCACTGGATATAATATGCCTATTGATGCATCCCATCCTTTGTTAAGAATATGCTTAATTATTTAATATGAACCTTTGCCGAAGTTTAACAAGAATCCAACTGACATATGGATTTAAAAAAAAGATTTAGTACTTTGGATTTCCTTTCATTTAGACCAAGAGTTTACAGAGAATTATCAACTATAGTCTCCACTTACATTTTATCAAATAGTATACCTATTTCTATGAACAATATTGGTGTCAAAGGAAATAAACTAGTTATTCTTGAAACAAACATGTGAGTAATTATAACAAGAGTGTGTGTATTCTACCTTATTTACACTATATATATCTTCATTACTTCCCAAGTTGATAGAGCATGTAATTTGCATACATTGAGATGGGCCTATGCTCAGTCTACTATGACATTGATTAAATTTGTCTTATCATTTTTCTACAAAGTTAGGCCTACAATCATTTTTAACCAAGTGCAAGTTCAAGCTCCCAAACTTGGCCAAAATATGAAGCAATCTATAACATATTTTAGTGATGTCAAAGAGTTTGTTCTAAGTTTTGTGTTCCACAAGTATGATTCTTGTTTTGTAGGTATAATCCAAGCATAGTAATCTAAGACTAGTATGATGACCCATAGATAGTAATGAGATTTGAAATGAAGATCTAAATTCATTGGATCAATCATGAAGTTATATTCACTATAACAATGTTCGCAAAATGATCCTGAGATGGAGTCCCAAGTGGATCCTAAGATGGAGTGAATTCAAGGTTCTTCTGTGAAGTTTTGCCTAAGAAATTTTCATGATCCAAAGTTGCTAAGAATTTTGAATGAGCCAAAGATGATGTGGGGTCTTCATCTGAAGTAATCTGAAGTCTTGACCTAGAGTACTAGTTTTCTCTGAATTTAGGGTTTGGTATATTTTCAAGGGTTATTGGAAAAAACCCTACAGTAATATATCCCTTGTGTAAAAGTACATTTATAGTTTTTACTTTTTTTATTTATAGGGTTTTAAAACCTAGAAATGATTTATAAGAGAATGCCTAGGGTTTTGGACAAAACCCTAGGATGAGTGTCTTCTGCTAAAAGAAGAAATCCTAGGTCATGAGAATGATGTCTAGAACAAGAATGTCTATCTATTGGAAAACTGTGAAAATTATAAGATCACGAGGGATATTTTACTCTTCAAAAAAGATAAGTAATCTGTCTCTCTTCATCTGGGCTATTTCCCTGAGAAAAAGAACCTTAGTGCCAAAATTACATTGTCCATTATTGAGCAAAACCCTAGTTCAGAAGATTGTCAAATAAAATATTTTTTAGATACGGGAATTAAATGAGAGCAGATTTTTTAGTTGTAATTCAATGTCAGGGGCCCAACACAATTGATAGTTTTTAGATTTTCATCTTGATTAGTGTTTGATGGTGAGTTGCAACTCACTTCCTAAAGCCTTGAGTGACACAATCAGAATTTGATCTATGGGCGGAAAATATAAATCGAGCAACATAATTGAATTTTATTTTCTCTCTTGCAAGTGTGCTCATCCAGGGACAATATTAACACTTTTCCCACAATATCTTCAGGTATTTCCCTAAGTAAAAGAACCTTAGTGCAAAAATTACATTGTCCATTACTGAGATAAACCCTAGTTTAGGAGATTGTCGAATGCAACAATTTTTAGATATTGGAATAAAAGAGATTGGTTCCCCTAGCTGTAATTTAATGTCAGGAGTCAAACACAATTGATTTTTTTTAGATTGTCATCCTGATTAGATTTTTATGGTGAGTCAAAACTTGCTTCCTGAAGTCGTTCAAGGACAGAGTGAGAATTTGTTCCTTGGGCATAAAATCCAAACTAAATAGCATAATTGATTTTTGTAAGATCATATAGCTATGTTTAGAGAGGGAACATATGTGCATGCTACCCGTGATCCCCTAAGTTATTTTCTTGAAATATAGAACCTTAGTGCAAAAATTACATTGCCCAATACTGAGCAAAACCCTAGTTCTTGAGTTTGTCAAATAAAACATTTTTTAGATAGTGGAATAAAATGATTGGGGTGCCCCTAGTTGTAACTCGGTGTCAAGAATCCAATGAAATCAATTGTTTTTTTATTCGAGTCCCAGTTGGATCTATATAGTGAGTTGAAACTTGCTTCTTCAAGCCCTATAGGGGCACAATGAAAATTTGGTTTTCGGGCATAAAAAATTGACTGGATAACATAATTGAGATATGTAATCTACTACAAGTATGTTAAACAAACCACCATGTGAGAACACTAAACACAATCATATGAGATATTTTCCTAAAAATAGAACCTTAGTGCATAGTTACATTGTTCGTTACTAAGCAAAACCTAGTTTTGTATCTCCTCAAATAAATCATCTTTTTGCCAGTGGAATGAGATGCAAGGGGTGGTCCTAGCTATTATTCAACATTAGGAGTCCAACACCATTGATGATTCTTTTATTGGACCCTTGATTATAGTTTTATGGCAAGTTACATCTTGCTTTCTAAGGCCATTTAGGGACACAATAAGAATTTGGTAAGGGGGTATAAAATCTAAACCTAACAACATAATTGAGTTATGTAAAGTACTACAAGTCTGTTTAACTAGGGACCACGTGAGAACACTACCCACAATTTCTCGAGTTATTTTCTCGAAAAATATAATCTTAGTGCCAAAATTACATTGTCCATTACTGAGCAAAACCCTAGTTCTAGATATTTTCATATAGAACATCTTTTAGCTAGTGGAATCAAATAAGAGGGGTACCCCTAGCTATAGATTGATGTCTAGAATCCAATAAAATCTATTGTTTTTCAATTGGTGTCTCAGTTAGAGTTTTATGTCAAGATGCAACTTGCTTCTTGAAGTCATTCAAGGGAAAAATGAGAATTTGATTCATGGGCATAAATTCTAAACCAAGTGGCATAACTGAGTTTTGTAAGATCTTACAAATGTGTTTGGATATATACCACATGAGAACGCTACCCACAATTTCCTGGCATATTGTCTTGAAAAATAGAAACTTAATGCAAAAATTACATTGTCCATTACTAAGCAAAAATCTAGGTTTACATATTGTGAGTAAAAAATATCTTATCTAGTGGAATCAGATGAGATGGGTGCACCTAACTGTAGTTTTATTTCAAGAGTTTGAGGCAATCGATGGTTTTTTAATTGGTATCTTGTATAGGTTTTTCTGGCGAGTTGCAACTTTCTTCTTGAAGCCCTAGAGGGACATTATGAGAATTTGGTTTAGGAACATATAATCCAAGCTAAGTATCATAATTGAGTTTTATAAGCTCCTACAAGTGTTTTTGGATAATTAGCATGTTAGCACTCAACCTATCCTAGTTTTAAAAACTAGTCTGGTTGAATCGAAAATTGGTCAAACTAGCGTGTTATCTCCGTGAGATATCAAACCCACCCAAAAAATATGATTGGTTGGTTGGTCCAGACTGATTGGATACCAAATTGGCTAGTTTTGGTACCAAACCAATGGTTTGGCCTGTTTTGTACCTGATCAGCTGATTTTTGTAAAAAGTCAGTAGGTTAGGAAGCCACATGGTTAGGCATGTTGATGGGAATCCTAGGCAGTTTTTGGAGGTGTTTTTTGGAAAAACCTGGTAGGTTCCCTTCCAAATCTAGCCCCCTATTCTTAGAAAAGGATTCCTAAGCTCTTATTTTCCTCACACATTTTATTTCTAGTGTTTGTCTCGATATGAGAGTTTGGACAATTCTGCAACAACATTGAGTTTTGGAGGAAAAACAACAAGTTTGGAGGTTCTTTGTCATCTTGAAGCTAGTTTGGAGTTGTCTAGTGGAGTTGGGGGTGTTAATCCCAACATGGATCTGGTATTTGAACTAAGAGCTGAAGGAAATGAACCAACAAGACCAAGCATGGCATATGTGACTCATGAGGGAAGCAATAGTCATGCAATTCAATGAACTTGTGCTTCTAGTTCTGCTAGGCCTAGTGATATTGCTCATGCTACTACTAGTACTATTATTGAGGTTGGAGAGGAGCTTGAGGAGTCCTCAAACTCTGAGGTAGATGATGTTTATGTAGCTTCTAGTGATGATCCCATGCATAGTAGTGGTGATGAATTTTGATGAGTGATAATGTTAACGAGTGAATTATAGTTGGCTAGTGGCCTAGTAGCTTGAGTTGTAGAATTGTTTTTGGACTCAAGAGGCCATTTAGAGCCTCATTGTAGCATTGTTTTGGGACTCTAGAGGTCATTTAGAGGCTTATTAGTTATATATATTGTCAAGGATATCATTGATATGTATTTCACTCAATGCCATTTTGATATATGCAACCTTACATGGTATATAGATGAAAAGAATTTCCATATTTTGTCTTTAATGGGCTAATTTTATGTATTTTTTCCAATTATGGTTTATTTAATTTGGTTCGAGCTGGTTTGATCTAGTTCTAGTTCAAATTATGGTTAGATAGGCGATTAGTTCAAAATGCGGTTCCGGTTTTTAAAACTATGCTCCTTGTAATCACCCAAGTTATTGTCTTGGAAAATAGAATGTTAGTTAAAAAATTGTATTTTCTCTTATTAAGAAAAACCCTAGTTCTTTAGATTGTCAAATACAACATATTTAGGAAAATGTAATGATATGAGCGGGTTTTACCTAGCCATAATTTGATGTTAGTAGTCCATTGCAATCGATCATTTTTCAACTAGATTTCAATTGGATTTTTTAGGCAAGTTGCAACTTCCTAAAGGCATTTAGGGACATAACAATAATTTTGTCCATGGGCATAAAATATAAAATGAGCATCATAATTTCAATTTCTATGCTCCCACAAGTGTGATAGGCCTAGGACCACATGAATGTGCTGCCTATAATCACCTGAGCTAGTACCCTAAGAAATAGAACGTTAATGCAAAAATCACATTGACCATTACTAAGAAAAACCCTAGTTTAGGATATTGTCAAATAAAATATTTTTTAAATAGTAGAATCAAATGAGGGGTTCCCTTAGTTGTAACTCAATGCCAGGATTTGAAAACAATTGATGATGTTTAGAATGTAGTCTCGATTATAGTTTTATGGTGAGTCACAACTTGCTTCCTAAAGTCATTTAGGGACCTAATGGGAAATTGTTCCTAGGGCATAAAATCCAATATGGATGACATAATTGAGTTATATAAGATCCCACAAGTGTGTTTGGGTAGGCATCACAAGTGCGTTGAAAAATATAACTAGGTTCAATCTTCATAAAATGTATTTGTCAAAAGAATTTTTATTAATGTTACAATGCCTTATTAAATCATGAGTTTCATCCTTGGTTCATCATTTTATGAGTCAAAGTCCCCATTGTGGACTCCTAGGATTACTAAAGAGTCATTAAAGTCATTTAATATTTTATGAGACCCTTCTTGGGCTTTCAAACGATGCAAAAAGAACAATTTCTAAGTCAAATATGAATTATGTAACCTCCACACCAAGTCGGCCAAAATTGAGCAATTCGACCTCACCAAAATCCTATATATTGAAGCAGATCAAATTCATTTGGACTCACTCTCTCACAAGTTTTATATCCAAGAAAAAGTTTGGAATAAGTGTGATAATGAAGAAGGAGGCTAAAAGGAGTGTGAGTTTGGTCAAGAAGGAAGGGAATGACAAAATTGAAGTTTATGGATCTCTCTCTCTCTCTCCCTCTCGTGTGGGCTAATTTAGGAGATCGAAGCCTCCTTGTCAAATTTGAAGTTGTTGTTGTTGTTTATCGATGTCAGAGCTACTAAGTTGAAGTTTTTAGGGTCAAAGTGTTGTTGCTACTAGGTTGAAGGTTGGATCTAAGAAGGAAAGGCTAGCTTGGTGTGGAGTATGTTTTTGTCTAGGTTGAAGAGTCTCAAGAAAAACTATTGAAGGAAGATATTATGACTAGGTTTTCCCTTAGATAGGGGTTTTTCCCTAGTCGAGTGCCTACATCTTGCATCTTGTGTTTTTGTGATCTTCATGCACACATAATTTGGTAATTTCTTGATGAAATATAATATAAAAAATAAGTAAAATAAGCCAACATAATTCGCAAGTAATTATCAAGAAAGAGAAATCTAACCTTAATTCTACTAGCATTGATTTCTCAACATGGTATCAAAGCTAAGGTCGAAGAAGATTGAAGATCATGTCGTTGGATTGAAGGAAATGATTGCTCCCTCTATGATAAGAATGAGATTCATTTCTACATGAAGATGGATGAAGAAGATTTTCTACTACTTATTCAACAATGCCAAAAGTAAAGGGTTCATAGCTGCACTTACAGGATCACTTAATGATGATGATGCATGGATCATTGATAGTGGAGCATCAAGGCATATGACAGGGGAAAATAAAAACGTACAAACTCTATCTAAAGGAACCATCTTCTCATGTAGTGGAATTGGGAGACAACAAAAGTTATGTTGTGAGAGGCATGGGCTCAACATCTTTGAAGCTGAAGAATGGAACAAAACTACATATCAACAACATACTATATGTTCCAGGTTTGAAAAGGAATTTACTTTCAATTTCTTTCTTAGAAGATAAAGGGCATAAATTTTCTTTTGTTGATAGAAAGTTCTTGGTTTGGGGAGAAGAATCAAGTATTGATAAAGCTAGGGTTATTGAAGTTCATGAAGGAAGCTTGTATAGAGTCATTACACTACGTTCTCAATCCCTAGTTCATATGGAAATCAATCCCATTGAGCTATGTCATAGAATATATGGTCATATTCACTACAAGGTTATTCCCACTCTTAAATATATAGTTCATAGCATCCCCGATATCAAACAAGATAGTGAAGGAGTTTTCAAGGGATGCTCTTTGGGAAAACATACAAGAAAACCATTTTCAAATAGAGAAGCAAGGTCTAAAAAAATATTAGACCTCATACATTATGATGTGTGTGGACCCATGTTTGAAAAATCATTTGGAGGTCATCTTTACTATGTAACATTTATTGATGATCACTCTAGAAAGACATGTATCTACCTTCTCAAGAAAAAGGATGAAGTATTTGAGAAATTCAAGGAGTTTAGATGTGGAGTGGAAACCCTAACTGTAAGGAAAATAAAGACTTTGAGGTCTGAAAATGGTGGGGAATACACTTCTAAATAATTGATTGCATATTGTAAAGAAGCAAGAATTAAGAGGGAGCTTATTGTTCCCTACTGTCCCAAACAAAATGGAGCGGTTGAAAGAAATAATAGGACAATTAAAGAAGGTGTATGAACAATGCTCATTGATCAAGACTTAGGAAAATTTCTATGGGGAGAAGTAGTAATGACAACCATATATATTCAAAATAGAAGTCCTCATAGAATTCCTAAAAATATGACACCCGGGGAATCATTCACAGGGAAGAAACCAAGTGTGGACCATCTTTGAATCTTTGGGAGTCTTGCCTACATCCACATTCCAAAGGAAAAACGAAATAAGATAGATTCTAAAAGAATCAAAGGGATCTTTGTTGGCTATAGCCTCTCCTAAAAAGTATATAGAATCTACATCAAGGAAGGGAGACACATTGAAGGGACGTTTTATTTGATGAAAATCAAGCCTACAAAAGATCGAAGGATATTTCTATTGATTCTGATGACGGAGATCTACCTATATTTGAAGAAGAATAAGTACAACCCGACAACCCTTCTACAATTCAAGAAGAAGAAGAAGAATCAAGTGAGACTATTCAACCTGTGGTCATAGTGAACGCAATGAAAATTCCAAATTGGTTAAAATCTACTCTTGAATATGTTGAAGGACATGGAGTTGCGAAAGGAACCTTTAGAGAAAGAAAAAGGCTAAAGAGATATTCTGGATATGTTGCATATATGACAAGACTAATTGAAATTGAACCATGTACATTTGAGGAAGCTTCTCATAAAGAAGTATGGAAGAAAGCTATGCAGGAAGAATCTCAATCCATCATGGAGAATGGGGTTTAGGAAATCAATCCTAGACCTAGTGACAAATTGATTGTCACCTCAAAATGGATGTAGAAGATCCAACACATTGTTGATGGAAGCATAGATAAATACAAGGAAAAATTTGTTGCATGGGGTTTCTCTCAAAAGGAAGGCATATATTATGAAGAAACCTTTTCACCCATTGCAAGTTATTCTAGCATTAAATATTTGGTTTCATTGGCTACTACAATGGGATAGAATATCCATCAAATGGACTTGAAGTCATGGTTTCTAAATGAGGCCATCGATGAGGAAGTATACATTGAGAAACCAAAATTCTTTGAGGTAATCGAAAAGATACTCATGTTTTTAGACTCAAGAATGCACTATATTGTTTGAAGAAAGCTCCTAGGTCATGGTATGCAAGAGTGGATGCATGCCTTCTAAGAATTGGGTTTGTGAAGAGTTTCACTAATCCAAATCTCTACATCAAAGTTGTGAATAATGGGCCAGGCATTATTCTATTGTATGTGGATGATCTATTCATTACAGGTCTGGAGAGAAGAATACAAAAATGCAAGAAGATATGCTAGCAGCTGAATTTGAGATGAAGGATCTAGGATTGGTGCACTATTACCTAGGTTTGGAAGTATGGAAAAATCTTAGGGAGATATATTTGGGGAAAGGAAACTATATCATCAATTTGTTATAGAAATTTGGGATGATGGAGTCCAAGCCCATGATTAATCCTATGGTCACCGATCTCAAGAATTTGAGGAGCTCTGACTCAAGTCTTGTGGATCCTACCTCCTATCGTTAGTTGGTGGGTTCTTTGATGTATTTGGTAAATACTAGGCTGGATATATGCTTTGTTTTGAACATTCTTAGTCAGTTTCAGTTAGAGGCTTGTCATTATCACTAGATAGTTGCCAACCATATATTGGGATATCTTCGTGGCACAATACATCACTTCCTAATGTACAATATCAAGGAAGTCAAGTTGATTGGATTCAAAAATTATGATTGGGGTGGTAGTGATATCGATGGAAGAAGCACTACCAGTGGATGCTTTAGTTTGGGATCTTCCATGGTCTCATGGATGAGTATAAAGAAATATATCATTGCTTTAAGTAGTGCTAAAGCAGATTACATGGTTGCATGTGAAGTAGGAGAGGAGGTTGTATGGTTGAGGAAGCTTCTGACAAATTTGTTCAAGAAGACTCTCGATGCTACTATGATTGATTGCTATAACCAAATTTGTATCAAGATGTCTGGAGATCCCGTGTTTCATTCTAGGATGAAGCATATCAACAATAAGTTCCACTATATTAGGAACTTGGTGCAGGATGGGATCATGACGCTATGGTATGTCCAGATAGACGATCAAGTAGATGATATACTAACAGAGTCTCTTCCTAATAATACGTTTAAATATATTAGAAGCATGCATGGTTTTGTTGATATTTTTGATCTTGTTGATGACGATAAAAGTTTGGAAGAGATTTGTTCAGGCCTTGTGTGTGAGACGCATTACCTGAGAGGACATTTGGTCGGCACTATGTGTTGATGTCTAGTTCCCGAAGTAGGGAGGGTGGCATTGGTCGTGGAGCTCTGACCTCGGATACGCACCTAGATTCCTAGGTTGATGGTTAGAAACTAAGCCTGATGATACCTATAGAGGCTAAAAGCTTTGGTCCATCTTAGTCCCACCCAGATAGATTGCCCTGGTTAGGATTCTAGTATGTGGCATTGTGGTGCCTAAACTGTTGATATACCTTGTATATATTACCTTGGTTAGGAATCTAGTCCATGGCATTTTGGTGCCTAAACTCATCATAGTTCATATAGTTTTAGATCTTCCTCATGAATACCTCCCTACTTAAGAGGGGATGTTGAAAAATGTAACTAGGTTCAGTCTTCATAAAATGTATTTATCAAAATAATTTTTATTATTGTTACAATGACTTATTAAATCATGGGTTTCATGCTTGGTTCATCATTTTATTAGTCAAAGTCCTCATTGTGGACTCGTAGGATTAATAAAGAGTCATTACAGTTATTGTGTATTTTATGAGACCCTTCTTCGGCTTTTGAACAATGTAAAAATAATTATTTTTGAGTCAAAGATGAATTATGTAAACTCCACACCAAGTCGGCCTCAAGGAGATCAAGTCAGCCTCAGCTGAACAATTTGACCTCACCAAAAGCCTATATATTGAAGTAGATTGAATTCATTTGGATTCACTATCTCTCACAAGTTTAATATCCAAGAAAGAGATGAGAAAAAGTGTGAGGGTGAAGAAGGAAGCTAAAGGGAGTGCGAGCTTGGTCAAGAGGGAAGGGAAGGACAAAATCTAAGTTTTTGGATCTCTCTCTCTCTCTCTCATGTGGGCTAATTTAGGAGATCAAAGTCTCCTTGTCAAAGTCAAAGTTGTTGATGCTTCTTGTTGATGCTAGAAGCTTCTAAGTTGAAGTTATTGGGGACAAAGCGTTGGTGCTACTACATTGAAGGTTAGATCTAAGAAGGAAATGTTGCCTTGGTGTGGAGGAGGCTTCTGTCTAGGTTGAAGAGTCTTAAGAAAAACTATTGAAGGAAGAGATTTTGACTGGGTGTTCCCCCAGATAGGGTTTTTTCCTTGGTAGAGTGCCTACATCTTGTGTCTTGTGTTTTTGTGATCTTCATGCACACATAATCTGGTAATTGCTTGATGAAAGATAATATAAAAAATAAGTAAAATAAGGCAACATAATTCTACTAGCATTAATTTTTGAACAATGAGCACGTTACCCACAATCCCCTAAGTTATTATCTTGAGAAATAAAACCTTAGTGAAAAAAATATATTGCCCAATATTGAGCAAAACCTTAGTTCTTGATATTGTCAAATAAATCATTCTTTAGCTAGTATAATCAAATAAGAGGGGTGCCCCTAGTTGTAATTTAGTTTCTAGAGTTCAATGGAATCAATGGTTTTTCAAGTCAAGTCAAATCTTTTTGTTGACTTTCAACTTGATTTTTGAATCTCTACAGGGGCACAATGAGAATTTGGTTTGTGGGTAACATAATTCAATTTTTAAGCTCTTGCAAGTATGTATGTCTAGACACCATGTGAGCACACTACACACAATCACCTGGGATATTGTCTTGAAAAGCAGAACCTTAGTGTAGAATTACATTATTCATTATTGAGAAAAGCCCTAGTTCTAGAGATAATTAAATAAAACACCTTTTTTGTCAATGGAATGAGATGCAAGGGGTTCCCTTAGCTATAATTTTATGTCAGGAGTCCAACACAGTTAATAGTTTAAGTATAGGTGGTTTACACAGTGCATTCTATTAGATATCATTTTGGGATTCAACTATGTTAAGTAAGCCATTCACATATGACCATTTCCATGAGAGGTCTACCTCTCATGGAAATGGTCATACGTGAATGGCTTACTTAATACAGTTGAATCCCAAAATGATATCTAATAGAATTCATTGTGTAAACCCCCTATACTTAAATTCAAAAACAGTGAAGGGATCTCTACTTGAATGGTTCATGAGGCACAATACTTGCTAAGGTTTTGCAAATGGGGTAGCAAGCTAAGTGGGCTTGATTGTGGGGAAAAATCCACAATTAAGCACGCTTGAGCCAGAGGAAATTTGGGATGGGTGACCTCTCGGGAAGTCCTGGTTACCGGGTGCAAGCCCCATAAGTAATGATTGACGCTATGTGATTTATTTCAGTAGTTTCAATCCCACTTCTTTACCCCTATGAGCATCACCCGATGCAATGAGTGCTAAGTGAACTATTCAAATCATGAGAAATTAGTCAGTCACAACTACCTCTCATGGAAAATGTCATTCGTGAATGTCTTACTTAACGTAGTTGAATCCAAAAATGATATCTAATAGAATGCACTGTGTAAACCCCCTATACTTAAATTCAAAAAGAGTGACGGGATCTCTACTTGAATGGTTCATGAGGCACAATATTTGCTAAGGTTTTGAAGAGGTAGAAAGCTAAGTGGGCTTGATTGTGGGGAAAACTCCACAGTTAAGTGCGCTTGAGCTAGAGGAAATATGGGATGGGTGACCTCCCAAGAAGTCTTGGTTACTGGGTGTAAGCCCCGAAAGTGATGATTGAAGCTATGTGATTTATTTCACTAGTTTCAATCCCACTTCTTCACCTCTGTGAGCATCACCCGATGTAATGAGTGTTAAGTGAACTATTCAAATCGTGACAAATTAGTTGGTTATGACTACCTCTCATGGAAATTGTCATACGTGAATGACTTACTTAACGCAGTTGAATCCCAAAATGATATCTAATAGAATCCACTATGTAAACCCCCTATACTTAAATTAAAAAAGAGTGAAGGGATCTCTACTTTAATGGTTCATGAAGCACAATACTTGCTAAGGTTTTTCAAATGGGGTAGCAAGCTAAATGGGTTTGATTGTGGGGAAAACTCCACAGTTAAGCACACTTGAGCTGGAGGCAATCTGGGATTGGTGACCTCCCGAGAAGTCCTGGTTACTGGGTGCAAGCCCCGGAAGTGATGATTGATGCTTTGTGATTTATTTCACTAGTTTCAATCCCACTTCTTCACCCCTGTGAGCATCACCCAATGCAATGAGTGCTAAGTGAAATATTCAAATCATGAGAATTTAGTCAATTACGACTACCTCTCATGGAAATTGTCATACGTGAATGACTTACTTAATGCAGTTGAAACCAAAAATGATATCTAACAATTAACAGTTTTTTTATTGCAGTATCAATTAGAGTTTTATGGTGAGTTGCAACTTGCTTCTTGAAGCCATTTAGGGACTTAATGACAATTTGGGCAGGGGGGAATAAAATCTAAGCCTAACAATATAATTGATTCGTGTAAGCTCTAGAAAGCTTGTTCAACTAGGTACCACATTAGTAGACTACCCACAATCACCTGATTTGTTGTCTTAAATAGTAGAATCTTAGTGCAAAAATTACATTGTCTATTAATTAGCAAAACCCTGGTTCTAGAGAATTTCATTTAAAAAACAATTTAGCTATTGGAATCAAATAAGAGGGGTGACCCTAACTATAGTTTGATGTATGGAATCCATCACGATCTATTTATTTTTTATTAGTGTCCCGGTTAGAATTTTATGGTAAGCTGCAACTTGCTTCCTAAAGTCATTCAGGGGCATAATGAGAATTTGGTCTAGGGGCATAAAATCCAAACTTAGTAGCGTAATTGAGTTTTGTAAGCTCTTGCAAGTGTGTTTGGAAAAGAACCATGTGAGCATGCTAGTCACATTCACTCAAGTTATTATCTTGAAAAATAGAACCTTAGTTCAAAAACTGCATAGTCTATTCTTGAGCAAAACCCTAGCTTTGGAGATTCTTACATAAAACATTTGTTTAGCTAGTGGAATAAAATGAGATAGGTGCCCCTAGTTTTCATTCAATTTTACAACTATAATATGATCAATGATATTTCAATTGGATTCCAAATTATAGTTTTAATGTGAGTTGCAACTCACTTCTTGAAGCCCTACAGGGACATAATGAGAATTTTGTTCAGGGCCATAAAATCCAAACTGAGCAGCATAATTGATTTGTGTAGGCTTTGCAAGTGTGTATGGCCAAGAACCACATGAGCATGATACCCACAATTTATGGAATTATTATCCTGAAAAATAGAATGTTTGTGCAAAAATTACATTGTATCTCATTGTGCAAAACCCTAGTTCTTCATATCATAGAATAAAACATTTTTTAGCTAGTGGAATCAGATGAGAGGGGTTTCCCTAACTGTAATTCAATGAATGAAATCAAAACAAAATCTATCGAAGTCTCAAATAGATATTTATGGGGAGTTGCAACTCTCTTCCTAAAGCCATTTGGGGTCATAATGAGATTTTTCTTCAGGGCGATAAAATTTAAACCAAGCAACATAATTGAATTTTGTTAGCTCCTACAAGTGTGTTCACCAAGGGAACACTTGGTATTCTACCCACAGTCACCTAAGATATTGTCTTGAAAAATAAAAACTTAGTGCAAAAATTACATTGTCCATTATCAAGCAAAACCCAACTTCTAGAGATCATCACATAAAGCATTTTTTTCTAATGGAATGAGATGAGAGGGGTGCACTAGCTACAATTGGATATCACGATTCCAACATAATCAACATTTTGTTTATCAGAGTATCGTTTAGAGTTTTATGGCAAGTTGCAACTTGCTTCTTCAAGCCATTCAAGGACACAATAAGAATTATATTTTGGGGCATCAAATCTAACTGGAGAAACATGATTGAGTTTTGTAAGATCCAATAATTGTGTTCAACTAGGGACCATGTGAGCACACTACCCACAATCACCTAAGATATTGTCTTGAAAAATAGAACCTTTTTGCAAAATAAGATTTCCATTATTGAGCAAAACCCTAGTTTTTGGATATAGTAAGATAAAACATTCTTTAGCCAGTGGAATTAGATGAGAGGGTGCCTGTAGATGAAATTTGATCTTAAGCATCCAATGAAATCAATGATTTTTTGATTGGACTCATGTTTAAAGTTTTATGACAAGAGGAAAATCCCTTCCTAAAACCCTTCATGGACACAATGGAAATTTGGTTCTTGGGCATAAAACATAAACTGAACAACATAATTGAGTTTTGTTAGTTTTTTCTAGTGTTAAAATAAGGACTGTTACTACTCAATTTAGTAGGGATCTTAGGATGGGTTCCTAAGGGACTACTACTAAATCAAGTGGAAATAATGGGATAAGGACCCACTGTCACCTTAGTAAATGTCCCCTCCTCTTTACAGAATTTCACTTGTGGGAGGAGTCCTAGTATAAGGATATCAGTAGGAATCATGAGTCAATGATAGGATAGGTAGTGACTTATAGATCCCATTCACAAGAGAGACTCAAATGATAGGCTTAGACCTAGGGATTAGAGGTATTCATTGATGAGGGATTCCCTACACCTAAGACTCCTATAGGAAGAAGGCTCCTAAGTGGCCTTGTGAGATAAGGAATGATGAAGATATGGGACAACAAATAAGCCCAAGAGGACCCAAGAAAAACCTAGGGTTTAGGGTGAATCTTCAAACAAAATATATAAGTCAAGAAAGGGAGAAGAAGGGATCAATGATAAGTTAAATTCCTTTGATTTTTCTAGAAAAATAGATCCCTTTGAAAGCTACTAACGTAGAAGGACCAAGAACCAAACAATTTTTGAGCTAGGGCTTGGTTTATCTTGCAAACCGACTGTGGGTTTGATCTCAAATTTTGAGGGTATGTGGGGGACATCCTGGTGTAGTTCCTGGACAACTCGTTGAGAAAGATGTTGGATCTAATGGAATTCATTGGATTCCCTAGCTTGGTTGTCTAGGGTTAGGGAGAAAAAATGTGAGAAAGAATGATTTTATAGTGATCACCAAGGACTTGATGCCAGTGCCTAGCCAATTTTGGAGAATAGAGTCAAAATTATTTTGACTTAGGATTTCTGCTCCTCCAAGGAACCTAGTTACAACTTTGTATGACCTAGAGAAGAAGATATATGGTTACAAGAAGGATTTATACTTCGAATTGTCAATTAATGGAGTTTCAAGGTGTAAAGAGATAACCCACCCTTAGGAATAGTTTGATCTCCTTGCAAAGATGAATAACATATGAAACGAACCAAGATTACCAAGTGTTTATGAAATTTGCATCACCAATTAGGGCACAAAAATAACTATAGCATAGAGTTCCATAAATTAGACAATAAATATGAAATTTTTCACATAAAAGAGCGCTTACCAGAGAAGAGAGTATATCCATCCATTATAATTGCAAGAATGAAGCTCCAAGATAATATAGCAATTATCCAAACATCAAAATGCATCAAATAATCTCTAATTCATTCAACAATAACAAATCTGAATTATTTTCTCCAAAGTGAAACAAATCCAAGTAATGATGAGAAACGAAATGAACCTCTCATAAATTTATATGATCCTCTAAGGAATTCAAATTTCTTAATTAGGTCTAACAATGCCCCTAAAAATAATATAATGTGAAAAATAATATCCCTTAGGTGATAATCCCATCAAATATCTCCATAATATGAAAATAAGCCTCTCAGGAGGGCTGAAATGTTAATACAATAACTAGGAGGGCCATTGAAAGGCATAGTGAAGTCCTTCATGTGCCAAAATGAGTGGAAGGTCTCCAAAAATAGTGATGAAGGGGATGGCCCCTTGATTTCCATGGACATTACCTATGGTCGTCCTAAGTGGCTATTGGGGCAGAAAAACATCCTCACAGGTCTGCAACTAATTCGAATAATCATGTATCCCATATAAAAGGGATGGAACAAGGATGCATGCCCTCCTTTGCCTCCCATGGTGAGACACAACCCCATCTAGGCCTTGAATAAACTGCCATGTGTGTGGTTCAAGTGTGTGGTCGGATGAACAATGTGGTCTAGGTGCATCATCATCAACAAATAAGTGGAACATGAGTGAGTAATGAATTCTTCTGAAGGATCCCATGGCATGACTATTTGCTCTCTGCTATAGTGGAGGCCCATGGCTCTCAACACTCACCCTACAAGTGCCATTAAGACCCTCTAGAGGGCTTGGACCTCGTATAGGGAGACCAAACCCCATGATGAATATCCACTTGCAATAATGTATAAGATCCAATGTGTCTCCTCACCTTCCGCTACAACAATTCATTAGTGTAATTGAGTAAATGAGCTTACAAATCATGGAACCAAGTGGACACTTCATAGTGACAGTCCCTTCCACAATGGGTTGTAGAATGTACAGGTGTTCCCAGGTGCAAGAAATAGGTTAATCAAGGACCCTATTAGGTGGTTTCAGCCTCCAAGGGAGTGATAGGTCCATGGTACATCCCTCAAATGGCAGGTGTTATGTGATATAATGATGCAATGGATTGGCAGCATCATGGGAGGCTCCAAGACACATGCCATGGTACAGGGGAAGAAATAATGATGGAAGCTCACACATGGGTGTATAGATGAAGGAGGGAGAAATCATGGTACATGAGTTACCCAGAAATTTTTTTCCCACCATTCCTCATATGCCTTTTTCTTTTTATTGATTTTTATTTTTATAATTGCTTGGGGCACCAGGGAATGACAGCATGATGTTTAAGATATAGTAGAAATTACCCCCTTAACCTTCGATAGTTCATTTTAAACCAAGGGTTAGGACAATCATGGTTTCCTCAATGATGTAGGGGGCTCATATAAGAGATTTAGGGACCAGGGTGATGGGAATAATGATAGTGGGTAGAGCTCATGTTGGCTTTTTCCCACATGCTAAATTTGTATGCCTCATCCATATTTTGCATTTTATGATACATTTCCTATTGAGAGTGGATAATTCAAGGGAGGTTTGCTAAAAATAACCCAAGAACTTCATAAATGGAGAGATATGTTGAGTCATGAATTTCTCATGTTATAACAACGTTGTATAAATGGCGTACTTCACTTCTCCACCTTGATTTCTTTACAGGTTTACCTTGGCAATAATCATACCAACCCTTGATTTAATACCTCAATTTTCCTATCAATTTTTGGATGAAAAATGATGCTTCTCTTCAATTTGGTATTTATCAGGGTCCAAAGTCTGGACCAAAATTTAATCATGAATTTGCTTTGTTTTTCAGAGATAATGAAAATAAGTAAGTTGAGGTGTAACTATATGTTAGTAAAGAAACAAATTCCCCCCTATTTCCCTACCAATAGATTGTTTTACTATAAACGACAACATCTTGATGATTTACAGTCATTCCCAAGGTTAGTTGCACCAAGAGGTGCTCTCGATCTTAGTATGGAAGATATGTTGTAAGGTTATGTTATGTTATGTAAACAATTTGACTATGTCAAATTATATAACAATAAAAATAAAAATAAAAAGACAATTAAAAAAATTAATATAAAATAAATTAATAATTATAATTATTAATTAAAACATTATTACTAATTCCTATTATTATTAATAATAATGCCAACATAAATTCATCTTATCTCTAGATCCACCAAGTGCCGAGAGGGATCAATTCTATTTTCACTCTAAAAGATGTTTGCACCGCAAAAGATTTGATCCCTCTCAGTGCTTGGTAGATCCAGAGTTAAGATTGGTCTAGGTTGGTTTTAGGAATACACCTAGGAACCCTATTGAGTGTCTTTCCCAAGGCCTTAGGTTAGGAACAAGGTACATAGTCCCAAATTTTGATTGTTGTCTTGGATATGTTTTATAACATATGGTCTTGCTTATAATTCTTCATGTCAATCTACATTTGTGGTTAGTACATGTACCTTTATGCCATGTCAATTTGTCAATGCATTGGTTAGTTCAATGTGTCCAACAACTTTGGAGTTATGAGTTATTGCATCAACCTAATTCTTAGATCTCCTTGGGGAACATAACTGTTGTTATTTTTATACAAGAATATGACTTCAAGACCAAGGTATTTGTAGGATTCAAGTTCTAGATACCATAACTCTATAAGATCCATCAATTTTCTACTATTGATCCTAAATTGAGGTCTGCAACATTATAACACATGTTTTCATGGTCATAATTATGTTGTATTAAAGTAAAAAGTTTGTGGCTTTACCAATACTGCAAATACCAAGAGGGCTCAATATATTTTTGACACCCAGAGCACTGTTTATCACGTCCAAAAAAGGGGAGGACAAAGTGAAAAAAGGAATTAGAAGTTCTGACATATTTCCAAATATTCTCTTCTATACCCATAAAAGTACTATCTTACAAATTGATTACAAAGAATTATGAAAAATAAAATAGTGATAATTCTTGTGAGCTTCCCTGGAGTTCTTATTTATTGTGACTAGAGGGGCATGTACATATGCAATAATCCATTTCGTGTATGTTCCTTGTGAATTCCTCAAAATACAAACATGTAAAGATATTTGGTTTAGGACGAAAGGGTTCCACATTCCTTTGGATCTTCTGGCTATTGAAATTTCTTCCTGATGTAACTTGATTTCCTCAGTTCAAAATTCCAAATTTTGGATGGGGTAGGGTTGGCCTTTAGCTGCATATTCCTCCTCTACTTTTCCAGCTAATGGACACAGCCAAATTTTAGAATATGATTTTTTCTTTGAACCTATATTTTCCATTGAAGTTGATTCAACTCGTGTGCCTTTATATTCAACTCTTAGAATTTTATTTTTAACTCCTTTCGTATGTGAGGATCGGTTCATTTGGTACTTGTTTGCCTATTTTTTTTTTTATTTGAAGAATTTTGGAAGTGTTTCTCCTTGTTTCAAATGGATTCTCCAGTTTCATTGTTGCATCCAGGGGAGGGGATCTCCTTTTTTCCCTTGACTAAATACTTAGTGGAAACTATTGTCTCTCTCCTTTTTGAAATCCTTTGCAGGGGAAGGACATGTTTTCATGCAACTTTTAGTGAATGGCCATATTATTCATTGTTGACATTACATTTGAAACAGGTCTGATCATAATCTAGTGGCTGCATGAGTCCAATTGTGGAGCCTGAGCTCTTTTTCATTTGGAGGAAAAATTCAAGATATACATGCACACATATAGGTGCACAATAGAACATCCCAGTCTTGGGTAAGCCTTATTTGTGGATTTTCCTCGTTTGTTTGTTGCTACATATGGCTTCCAAAGATTTTCTCATCTTAGAGATTCCATGTGAGACGGGGAAAACATACTAAAACTGGGACAAACATGTGCATCTCCTTGTCTAGATCAATATCAAGGGTACATCTATTCAAGGTGAATCCACTGAAACCTAGAAACCAGGGCCTAGATATAAAGATAAAATTCCCATCTCCCTTAAATTGAAAATGGAGAGTGATGAATCCCTTACTACAGAGGGAATATTGAAGTCTACCTTATGGGTGGGAACTTCATTGATTCTACATATAGTTGTCCAATATCTTTTGGTTCAGCCAAGTCCCCATAAATGTTTCATTCAATGTTTGCCCATAGAGATGAAGTGATTTATCTTCTTGTCTCTGTGAGTGGGATTTCCAACTTTGGAATTCCTTCTATTGTTACAAATTTTGTATCCTTGGGCTATTGCCTGGAGCTATTGGAAATGGCAGTGGATGGGCATATTAATTATTCCACTACCATATCCATTGTCAAGGTTGAAATATTCATTTTGATCCCTTTGTGTCATTTGACTCTTCTTTCAGATTTCAAGCAGTCACCCTGCCTTGTTGCCAAGGACATTTTCAGGAAAACAAAACTGGGTTGAGCATGAATGTGTCAGAATTATATTGCTTCTGGGAAGGACAAAGGAGCCCTGTTGGTAGGGGTAAACCCTAGCAATGATTAGAGATTCTCCTCCAAATCCTAATCTCTCCCTTAACAAATTATATATACCTTCATCAATTTTATTACTTATTAACAAAAGGATTTAGTTTCATTAAACTGCCATTGAAGAGAAAACAAATCTTGAGGAAAATAAAGTTTCAATTGTGGTTGTGTGTACCTTTTTTTCACCTTGGAGTGGTGTTGTAGCAGCTACAACCACCCTCCAAATTTTTTCCATAGCCCGTTTTTGGAGACTCCCTACCAACCTTTCTTAGCACCTTGTCTTGCTTCGTCAAGTACACAAGCTTTGGTGTTTTCATGCACAAAGGCAACCTATCAATCACAGCTTGATGCATTTCCCTCACAGGATGTTCATCCGGACTTGGTCCAACTGCAGGCTGAGCATCTTCCCCAAGCAAATTGCGCATTTCTGGGGGGAAACCATCCTTCTCTCCAGAAATTGCACAATTCTATTTAGCAGCCTATTGGGCTCTAGAATTGTGCAATTATGCTAGCCAACACTCCCAGTAGAAATTACGGAAATTTCCCCAGCAAGGCTGCTTAACCCAGAATTTGCGCAAATCTGGGCAGCAATCAACTGCTCTACTCAGAAATTGCACAAACCTCCTGGGTAGTCAACCTAGCTCCTAGCCATAAATGCACATTGTTCTCAAGCAGTTGTGCAGTTGCATGCATGAGCAGTCTGGTTAACCAGTTCCACTCGAGACCAAGGGAAATTGACTTGCATGCATGCATGACTTGCTCTTCCTAGAATAGCAAAAGGAAACATGCAAAAGGCATCCCGTGATTCAGGGAGCTATTTTTAGTCGTCGGGGGTTACATGCAAAGTGGTTTTAGAAACTTCCCTCCAAGTGTCACTTTTTCCTAGATTTGTGGCATGTGCATCATGAGCCCAAACTTATTTATTTGATGCATTAGAGATCATTCTTTCACATCGATCTTGGATCTCTGACATCCCACATCACATACAGGACTCTTCGACACATCCAGCTCAGCTAATCATGGGTAAGTAGCCTCAACTTGTCTTTTTCAGCATTTTTGTCGCTTTTTGTGTATTCACTTGTGTGAGTGTTGTTTACTTGATTTCTTTGAACCCTTTCTATTGTTTACATGTATACTAGCTTGTCCTAGCTCCATTTTAGTTTTTGTTGCTATCTCACTGTGTCGCATGCATGAAACTATTTTTCCCAAACGTTTATAGAACCAGGGAATCGCTTCACCCACATGCATGTTGATCTGTTCGCTGAATCTTTCATTCATATTTTGCATGCACTGTCAATCACTTCTACTATCACTTAGTGTCACCATGCATTCACTATTTGGTTTCTTTCAGTTTCCCGTCGATAAGTCGGGCCAACGTTGGTCTGGGATCTGCCTTCACTGAGATTGCATTGCGCAATTTGGAGAAGGAAGCCTTTGCCTTCCTCTCCAGAAATGCACATTTCTACCCAGCACTACCCTCTAGGACTATTTTACACATTTATGAGGGGCAGCGACTGTTGGCCCAGAAAATTGCATAATGCAGTCCTTGAGCCTGTAGTCACTCCGAGCTGGAATTGTGCATTGCGCAATCTTAATAGCCAATAGCCACTCTGGATTGCGCATTACGCAAATCCAACAGCTAGTCCTGCCTCCCAGATAACCCAGACTACCTTTTTTGCAGTTTTGGCAGCCAGTCACCTAGCCTCCCAGAAGAAATTGTGCAATATTGCCCATTAGTTTCCCAGGTATGTGTTGTGTCATTCCCCAAAGTTGCTTTGTTCTCACCGACAGATTTCTTGCCATGCATGTTTCTTGTCTCCAAATCTTTCAGGTGTTCATCTGTCTCAATGGCTTCTAAGAGAACATGATCTTAGGACACTGATGGGAATGTAACTGGAACAACAACTGAGAAGGTTCCCTCTAGTTTTCCGATCTATGAAGATACAAAGTTGTATCTAGACAAGGACATCAAACTGAAGTGGAAAGAGTTCAATGAAACATTTGCAGACACTTTTGGGGAACACCTCGAAGACCTTCAAGTGTATGTGAACATTCACAAGTCCAGCTTGTATCGAATTGCATGCAAATATCTCGTGTTCCCATGCGCAGACATGATACACTGGATCGTCTCTCACACTAATCCCGAGACGATGACCTTGAGCAGTGTCAGTGGGACGAAGCTTACGACCTTCTCGGAACGAGATTATCATGAGATGTATCAGATATCAGATCTTGTTACTATCATGGAGACTCCATTCAGCTTACCCAATAGCAGTGCTAACTACAAAGACATTATGAAGAACTGGGTAAAGGAACCGACTTGATTCAAGTTGACACCCAACCAGGTATACAAGAAAAAGATACTGAGGAAGGCATACCAATACTTAATCATATTTCCTTCCAACTGTATGGCCAAGAAAGCACGGAAACCTTCCCACATAGTTGGGTGGTTGCACTAAACCAATTGGCTAGAGAAGGAAAACCATGTAACTGGTCTGGCATACTGGCTCATCAGCTGAAGGAAAAAGTAACAAAGGTTCGACAGTCACCCAGAGGTATGCATGCAGAGATTTACATGTCTGCCTACATCCTAGATGTAGTTTGTGCCTAACAATAGTTCTCAGGCTTGTAATGGGCATGGTCACCAGCGAAGACCGTTGTGAACAAATATTTCAAGTTGTTGTTTGAATGCATCTTCAAAGGAGTAATCACACGGTTGTCTGATCACTTTTTCGCCCCTGTGTACAAGATGATATTCGAATAGGATCCACCCTACATGTCCAAGGGAGCAATGGAGGCATTGATAGGCTTTGCAGATTGGTATGCCTCACCGTCCAACACTTTCATCCGAATTTTCAGTGCGGAGAAGCCTCCGCATGTTTTGCCAAAGTTTTCCTTGGACGTACTTGTCATGCAAGAAGTAGCATATCACATCTCGGCAGGATTGAAAACTAGACTACATTAAAAGAAGAAGGCACCTTGGCCCACTCTTTCGTTGAAAATTGCGTTATATGAGATCCAGAGTATCAAGAAAGTGGATGTCGAAGTAGAACTAATGAAGAAGTACCCTTTCAACCTCCAAAGCTACAATCTATATGACCCACAGTGCATTGTGAAGGATCACTGCATGAGAGTTCAATTCAACTCGATCTATGGGGCATTTCATTGGGACGAGGAGGACCCATGGAGATATTGCTACAGTTTCTCCAGAGCCAATGAACTGATCGGCTTCACTGTGGAGTGGTTAATGAAGTAGCATCAAGGAGAGCACCAGCAGTAGCAACAGTGGCAGCAGAGCCAAGCATACTATTGTGCAACAAAGGGAAAAGGAATATTTTCGATCACATGGAGGAGGAGCAAAGTTGCAAGTTTGAGCATATCCACTCGTAGAGAAAGCAGCTATGGCTATAGAAGCAAAGAGGAAGCAACACGACAAGAAAAACACGCAAAGGCATAAGGATAAGAAGAGAATGGAAGAAGCAGAGAAGGAGTTGCATGAGCTGAGGGAGCAACTCCGAAAGGAACAAGAGCTACAGAAACAAGAGAGGAAAGTGCAACAAAAACAAATATAGCAAGGTGCACAACATGTGCAAACAAACGAAACAGTGCCCGTAAAAGTAGTTGATTCATCTGAATAGCTGGCATCAGGAGAACAGGGTGAACCATCGCAGGGGCAAGAATTTGCTCATGAGATAGAACATGTACTTCAACAGTTGGATGCAGACATGGAGTAGCAAGAGTTGGAACAGGACACCGACCTCATGCCTCACCACAAAAAGGTTGAATCACCCACTTCAATGCATCCAAAAGAGGAGCAAGTCTCGAATGACCAAGGAGTCACTAAAATCCTTGATGATTAGCCGAAAGAAAAGATGCACAACATCTCTTTTGATGAATCCCAACATAGAGTTTTGCAGTCTCGCGGAGTGTCAACTCTAGAGGATCAAACACCTCCTACACAAGTTATGTGAGCAACCAAAGTGTATGCCAAAGCCACTAGCTCAAGTTCTTGCTTCCTAATAGCTTATTGTATGCCTTCATTGCTAAGTACATTTGTTATTAGGAGGTCACGAGGTCAAATCTCCTTGATGCCCTTGGGGTTAGGTCTGATATATTAGGCTGCCTTTGGTGGATCTGTGTGGATTATTGCATGTGGATGTAGTGGCCACTCAGTGACCGCGAACCATGGTTGCCTTAAAAAACAAGTCCTAAACAAATAAACCAACTTTATATTACAAAATATATATTTTGTATATATAACCCTGTAGGAAAAAGAAAAATAAATAAATAAAATAATATTCTTTATTGTAATTTTTTGTGCCTAAACGTCAAGCCTACCAAGTAGCTACTTAATAGATACCTGCTCGCTTTGTAAGGCCTTTCTTAGTACCATAACAGCACTCAACCCACCAAATGCCTCCCAACTAACCATAGATAAGGCCAAGGAAAGAAGTGAGTCTAATGACTTTGTTAAGCCTTGTGTATATATGTTATTCATGGACTATTTTTGATGTCACAATACCTTCTTTCATTAGCATAGTCCTAATTTTCAAGAATAGGTTTTATTTAAGTGAATCCTATGGGCCAAATACCATATTTATAAAAGAGGTATGGTAAATTAATAAAAATATAAATAAATGAGAGGTATGGTAAACAAATAAAACATTGTTTATATTTACTCCATAAGTCACCTTATATACATGCATGGGCGTAAACAAATAAAAATATAAATAAAGTGGAGGTATGGTAAATAAAGAAACCCTGTTTTTATACTTACTCAAAAGGTATGGTAAATAAATAAAAATATAAATAAACTAGACGTATGGTAAATAAATAAAACCTCTTTTTATATTTAGTCCATAACCCTCGTTCTATTTATGAAGGCTCAAGAAAGAGGTTTTATTTAAGTGAATCTATGGGCCAAATACCATATTTGTAAAAGAGGTATGGTAAATTAATAAAAATAGAAATAAATGAGAGGTATGGTAAACAAATAAAACATTTTTTTATATTTACTTCATAAGTCACCTTATATTTACCAACACTAAAAAAACACGTTATATTTAGGTGAAACCTATGGGCAAAATACTATGGGACAAATACCATGGACTAGATTGTTATTAATACCATGCAAAAAAGCATTATTAACCCTAATATTAGTATTAATAAAAATAAAAATGGCACATGGTATTGACCCATGGTATTCACCAATGGTATTGACCCATGGTATTTGCCTGGAATGTAGCCTATTTAAATGGGCATAGATCCATCTTTACTCTGGATCTACTAACCCTTGAGAGGTATCAAATATCGTGATATGCAAACTAGCATAGAGTGAAAAAATATTTGATCCCTCTGGGGGCTTGGTGGATCA
>APFE030208498.1:277844-318911 GCA_000404065.3 Pinus taeda
CGCAGATCTCCCACTAAACAGGGTCTACCACAGGCCCGAGCGAAACCCCTCAGCAACAAAGGCTTCCCCTTGAAGCCAAAACAACTCTGATACCAAATGTAGGTTTTAACCTTGTAGAGAGATTACCTGCATACAAATTCTAAAACAAAGAAAATAAACAATGCGAGAGCATAACACATAAAACACATATACATAGAGATTTCCCACTGGATCCCAAAACCGGGACTACCAGCTTGACTTTTCATTATGTTCCTTTGAATGTTACAATACATATTTATACATGCCAAATCATCCAATACCATGGACCGAAAGGCCATCGCGTCCAAAACCATGGACCGAAAACCATAGGTAGGTTCGCCCAACCTAATATAGGGTCCAAAAAAAATTTTCCTGGGGCGTTGCCCTGGACCCCATAGAGGGTGGCTACCCACCCCCGTCTAACCCCCCAATTCACTACGTGAGCTAGTTGTGGAAAGAATATAACACAACCCAACATAATGGAGGTTGAGCTTTCGCATCAAATAAAACAACACGAAGTCACAAAGCTGGATGGGATCATTCCAAATCTTGGTACATTGGGCATAGAACTAATATACCTTGACATCAAAAAGGATAAATTCCCTCTGATCATGGCTTTTCACAACAATTTTTCTATCCTAACCCAAATCCATATCATGAACAGATATTTGGCTCAAAGGGGGTGGCCCCTATTTCGATTTGCTCCAACAATCGACCCAAACTATGCTCAGTGCCAAATGGGTCATCTGAAGCAGAGTGACCACTTGGAAACAAGATGGACATAGACTCCTAGAATCTAGTAAATTCATTTCATTTTCAAATATTTATAAAAACCCCTGATGGGAATTCTTTATTAGTTTGGGTGAATATAAAAGACAAATTGATGCAACTGAATCATAACAACACGCACAATATTGGATACCCTGCTCATATGCAAAACTTGATCCGCATGGATAGATCATTGCAGGATAACTGATTCCTGGTGAATTATAACATCCTCTTCGCTTCCACTATAATCCTCAACCTGTGACTACGAGGAGGTTTTGTGGCCTCCAGTAAAATAAAAAGTGCAGGGGGGGTTTGGGAGAAGTACATAAAAAAGAACAGAATCAAAAACCATATAAATGAAGGACTCTCCTTAAATAACATATTAGAGGGAAAAAAGGAAGCTATAAAACCAACAAAAGAAGTAGGTACTTCTCCTAGTCCATACTTAGTTGAGCAACTGAACTACACTCCAGAACTAAATATTGACATCCAAGAGACAAATGAGAATTGTGCTACCTTTGAATCACAAGCCATCATTTCCTGATTCAATTGATCCTAGCCAAAACCAACAGAGCTTTCTCACTTGATATTCACAAACTAGATAGTACATTGTGAAATACACCTCTACTCCAAAGGTTTCTTCATTTTAAAATTTCCATCATCGAATGCAAGAGACATTATCCTTCAGGAAGGACCATGGTTCTAGGGATCGATGAGACTTTTCATCTCACCTTGGTTTCCATATTTTGATGCAAATACCATGGTCATTACCAAAATGATAGTTTGGGTACAACCGCATAATCTCCCTCTACATTTCTAGGACAATCAAGTCCTAGCAGGTATTGGAAACATGATTGGGAATTACATCAAAATAGATACCCAAATATTAGAGGAAAGAGTCTTCACTTTCACATAAATATGTGTGGAAGCAGATCTGAGCAAAGGTTTATAGGATTGCATACAACTAATCCACAACCAGCAAAAATGGATGCAACTATTAGATTATGAGAAAAAAAAATTCAGATGTAGAATTTGCAGGAAAATAGGGCACCTTCAAAATTCGTGTCCTAAAGCCAAGAAAGACACTTGAAGAAAGAAGAATATTGGGAAATAGTCCAAATGTTGGAAACCCGCCCCCCCCCTGCCACCTAAGTCTGAAGAGGAAGTGGATGAAGCAAAGGAAGATCCCTCTCCCAATGGGAACAATTAGACATCAAATGAACTAGAAACATTAGGGGAAACCTCTCAAGACCCAACTGAATCTCAAAGTAATCCGGTACAATTAGCAAAGTTACTATAAGAAAAGGATAATAGTGGAAATAAACATTTACATACATTAGATAATTCAGATTCGGACAAGGATATTGTAAGACCTAAAGTTGAAAATCATCTCACTCTTGTCTCTTCGGTGCTGTCATAAGGGAAATGGCGCAAGGTAGAGAAAAATAAAGGGATAAAAGCCAAACTTTTCTTTTCATATTTATATTAGTTTATTTTTCTATATGCACTAATTATCATCAGTCATGAACTTGATGATGCTATGTTTCTTAGTAGATGCAACATGTAATTTTATTTTCATTAATAAAATTATGCTTTTTCCTTGGAAAAAAACGGAAAAAGTGGAGCTAGATAAGCAAGCATTTTTCAAGTATAAACTTGACAAGGATGGAATTTTTTGACTACTTCTATACAATATTTAAAGATTGAGAGCCAAAAATACCTTGCACACAAGATTTTTCAGGGTGTAGAAAGCCGAGATAGATGTCCTCCACAAGCTTCACTGTGGAAGTCATTCAAAACTAACTCAACTTCTTATATGGTTAAACAACGTCTAAGGATTGAATCAATCTCACGGCGGTGTAGAGTGTCACCAATGATCAAATAATTCTGAGACATGTGAAATAATTTTCGACATTCATCCTTCGAAAAGGTCAAATGAAACTTTTAAGTCTGTAGATATACAATGATGTCTCCATACCAAGGATCTTGTGAAGAAATAAGAAAAATACATTCATCTAGAAATGATTCTTCATACGTAACATCTCCTTCACAAGGAAATTCCAAAATCAATTCTACGAATACCAACAAATTCTTTGACTTAGATGACATAAATTCAAGATCAAACTCTTGCAAAATGACAATGCATTTATTGCACTTTCCCCCAGTCACTCAGCTAATGAGAAAAAATTGAAATAGGTTGACATCAACCAATACAAAGGTTTTTCTAAGAAAATATAATGACGAAGTCCATAAAGACATGAACTGTTTCTAAACTCAATTTCTCAATATGAGAATACCAAAGTTCAGGACCAACTAAGCCACAACTTAGATAATAAATCACATGCTCCCTAAGGGAATTATCTTCATGAACTAGAACCATACCAATAGTTGATTTTGTTGTTGTTAGGTATAAAAGGAAATATCTGCTATAATAAGGTGGAGTCTATTGGCTTAGGTTGGGTTGACCTAGGTTCAAATTTTATTGCACACCAACAAAACCCTCACCCACTGGCCCTCTTGGCAACGACCTACAAGAAGATCCTAGTCTCACTTGAAGTGATTATGGGAGGTTGTAGAACCAGGATTCTACGGCTTGAGGGATGCTGCAATGTGGAAATTTTGTGTTTTGTTTATGTTTTAACACTTATATTTTAATTTTCATACACAAAATACTTCACACTTATGTATTACTTCATAGAATTACATTCATTGCTTAAACAGAACATAAACATTCATAAACTCTACAGTACTAAAATAAAGTGTAGATATTAAGGAAATAAACACATGTAGACATAAATTTTACCATGGCTCATCCTAATCTCGGACTACGTCCACAAGAACTATTGCTTATAATATATAATTTGTACAAAAATTAGTTATTCCTTGCACACACAACTACAGGGCATCTACACACTAAGCTGTAGATGGTCTGCGCACTCAGCTACAGAGCCTCGCCCTTTCTTCGAAGTATAGATCAAAAGAATACAACCATAAACAAATATTTTGATCAATACTTGATTTCCTTCCTCCTTTATTATTCATCCCAGTATATATTATTACATGACGGAATACATCGCTACATTACCACGGACCCAATACCATGGTTTCCAACATATAAGGGACTATGGTCCAAAACCATCAACTTATACAATATTATATTCTTCTACAAAAAGGGAGAGGCTTCGGCATGAAGCCCCCATAATATGTGGTGAGTTTTTTGTGTGGTCCTTATGTGCTCCACTTCTCTGTTGCACAGTCCACTTTGCATTTTGTACTATGTGCTTTATCCCCAAAATTCATCTTCCTTGCCCAAAATCTAACCAAGTTGGGTTGTGCCCAACAGGCCCCCAATGCTCACATGTGACTCATCCAAATTCACTTAGCTTCTATGCCTCTGATATTTTCTAAAATGCTCTTATAGGCCTCTTGAACTATTGGAGCACTTCTATCATCTTTTTATCCCTGTTTCATGCTTCCTCCAAGAATGATTCTATTACATGCTCTACAACCTTCTGTAGTAATGTTGCCTCCTTCTGTTGAAGCTCATGAAGCTTTTCATCCACTGTTTGTTAGAGATGAAAGGCCTCATCCTTCCAAGGCTTATTTATTTCTATTAATGTCTTCTCTTCCCTATTCATCTCTTTTATCATCCTCTGTAACACCACTTCATTCATCTTTGCGAGCTTCTGTGATATATGTAATATCTTCACAGGTGCTCAAATTTCCTCTAACTATTATTGCTTTTGTTGTAGCTCCTTGTGTAGTTTTTGAACATTCAGATCTTCCTACAGTGAATTCCAAATCTGCATAATTTTTCCCAATAGTTTGTTGAAGTCAACCAATGTTGCGGAGATGCTAACCATGACTAATTTTAGGTCAACCTCCCTCTGGTCTCTTACATCCTGCAGTGTAGTTGGCTACAAATTCAATTGTAGATCATTGATTTTGACTTCGTATTCAAACTATACTACAACAACTTTGTCTTTCTTCTCCTTGGTTGCAAGGCTGAGCTTTAAAACCTTTTCTTCGTTGATTCCTCTTTGCAGACCACCATGTTCAAAATTCCCTTACATGTTGCTTCTACTGCATCTTTCAACTGTTGATATTCTTTTCCTATTTGATCTCTCTCTTGTACTATCTGGTCAAGCTTTTATGACAGAGCGACCCGCTCCTTTTCCACCTGTATGTTGATCTGTCATGTGCACTCTTCCCTTAGCTTTAATTATTATGTAATCGTTTCATGCAGCTTATGTAACCTTGGTAGTGACACTGTTGCAATGTGAATATTTATGTGTGTCCACTCCTTGGCCTGCTGCTAAATTTCTGCTGACTCAATTGCAAAGCCCCTCCAGGTATTTGTGTCAACCTCGCTGCAAGGGTAGGCATAATTGGCCTTCCTTCTCTAATCATTTCATGTATTTTTGCACGTTGTATAATTGATAATGCCAAAAGCTTCAACTCTGCAATCCTATCTTGCACACCTGTGATAAGCTCGTCGTAGCAATCTTGCAACTCATTCCAAGATTTCATTATGATCTCTTGAACCTTGTCTCCAATTTGGTTCCAAGTCTCCCTTAGTGAGAACCATTGGTGTGACCTCCTTTGACTTATTTTCCTTATGATTCTTTCTAGCTGTGGAGGCTTCGCCTTGGCTCTTCCTTTTCTCTATGGCAGATTTCTTTATTTCTCCCTTCTTTGTCTATTTCGTCCTATCCTCACCTCCTTGAGGTTCCTCCTCGTGTTCTTCTTCCTCTTCTTCTTACTCTGCTTCCTTCTCCTTTCTTTTCCACTGCCTTTTCCATGGTGCGAAGTGTCCAGCTCTTCTTCTTCTGTTGTTTCTCTAAAATGGGGCCTAAAGGTTTCTTGTCATGCTTACAAGAACCTCTCCCACTCTAAAGCTTATATATTCCCAAGATCTATGCTTATGAGTGATAATTTGTGGAATAAATAACTTGAAATAGGTGTATGCTTGTGTTTTTACTTTAACTATTAAGTGCTTTAAGTTTATTTGCTTGAACTGAAATAAAACATATAACAGCAAATACAATGCAACAATGAGCAATCACACATAACAACAATATAGTATGGACTTCACCCAAACCTCTTGGGCTACATCTCCTTGAGCTCTAATCAACTCGATTAGACTCTTTGGGATTATGGCTAAATTCTTTTACAAGTTCCATGCTCAACTCCAATAGGTTATGACTGAACCATTGGGCTTAGAATATTATTTTTATCCTTGCTTGTTTGGCTCTCTAGCTCTTGGCTCTTGGCTCTGGCTCTCAGCTCTAGCTCTGGCTCTAGCTCTGTCTCTCAGCTCTAGCTCTCGCTTTGGCTCTAGCTCTGGCTCTTGGTTCTCCCTCTAGCTCTGGCTCTAGCTCCTGGCTCTCACTCTGGCTCTGGCTCTCAGCTCTCACTCTTGGCTCTGTCTCTTAGCTCTAGCTCTCATGAGATTTTGGGTTTGCTTAACCTCCAAGCGACTCTCCGTTAATTGAGCTCTCTAGTTTCATTCGACCTCCAAGCGACTCCAAAATCCTCTTCTGTTAATTGTGATCTCTAGCTTTTGTGAGGCATCCTTCTGGCTCTATGACTTCCTGTCCATTTCTCTGTGTGCCTCTACATTTCTTAAATTGACCCTCTAGCCCTCTGGCTCTATGGCTCTACGACTGGCCATCTGGCTCACTGGCTCTGTGGCTCTGCGTATAACGCATTCTTATTACAAAATGCCTGCTTATAGCATGGCATAGGTGCGAGAGACTGTTTCCAATGGAAATGAACCAGTGGTCACAAGAAACCCGGTTGTTTCGCCTTTCTATGCAAAAATCTAGAAAATGTCCAAATAACAAAATACACAGGCAAAACACATCCTGAGCCATTTAACCGGAACTCAAATATGTGCAATTGCCCCTTTAATCCTCTCGGGTCCATCATTCTATCGCATATCACAATCGCATTGTGTATGGCCAAGAAAACCCAATTACATGGAAATACAAAGAAGTCCCTTAAATCTAGATTTCAAATTATATGCAGTTGCATTTCTAATCCCATTGGGTCTATGCTTTATCGCAAGTCGCAATCGCGCTACGTAAGGGCCAAAGGTCTACCTCCCATGCCTTTTTCCTCAATACGATCAATATCGTTGATCGCTTTATTGGAATATCATGAGTTGCTTTATCGACATATCCACCCCATCGCATGTGATCCTATTTTCAATCACTCCGATCTGCACTATAAGACTATCACAATATCGCTTATCGGCATTTCAGCATATCAGTGGTCAGCATATTACTAGTTCCATGGCCCGCAGTCTTGCCTCTCTGATTTGCAATCACCAATTGCATCTCGACTGTTGATTCCCTTTTGATCCGATAGATGACAACACTCATAACAATCGGCCCATCCGAAGTCTTCACGCCTTTGGTTAAGTCTTCCCTTTGGCTTTTTGCAATGCGATATAATATTGCCTGATTTCCTTTTCAACCAATAAAACAAGGTCACGTGGCCCAATCCCGACCTACCATGTGTCAGCTATGGATTAGCCTGTGAGCCTATGCCAAAAATCAACATTTTCAATATAGTTTGAAGATTAATGAAATTGTCTCCTTTCCTAAGGACATTAGACAATTTTCATTTTACAATAACTCCTTCATGTAGAGTCTGTTTTCACCCATTCAAATTGCGTTAGACTCAGAATGAAGAGGTCTATGCAATGAGACTATTTCTAGGAGAATCCTTTAACTTTCATTTTTCCTCTGTGAGGAAAATTCATAGACTTAGAAGTCTATGTTAGATCCATTTTGGATCACGCCTTCCCACAAAATCTTTTGGACTCCAAAAGACTGATATACTAATCTAAATAGTAAATGAGAGTACCCCACCCTCTTCTTTTAGCCTTTGTACACTTGCTTTGCATAATGCCTATGAGCCAAAGCCTTTGAACACTCCCTTCCTAGATGTGCTTGTCCTCCTGGGAAGAACTGTCTTCCTCCTTGATTTGCTATAGAACTCCTACTAAGAAGGTCACAGAAGGTATTTTGAACTTCTCTGCCTCGATCATTGATCCAAGGTGGCTCAAAACCAATGTGAAGTTACATATTCTTCACAAAATTTTCATTTGTACCTATTTGACATACTATCAACAACAATTGTTAACAACAACAGGATTATAGACAACAATTGGATGGCCTAAACTCTTGCTTCATCAAAAGAAACCGATTTCACATCTTGTGAACACCTCCATGTCTTTACATCTGCATACAAATTATTGACTGGATAACAATCCAACAAAACAAGCCTTTATAACCATTGACCCTTTAAGTCAAGCATGTAGAAAAGGAATTCTATAGTTCTTTTTCAAAGATGAAACACTTCATCAACATCTCCATCTTGGAGACCAAATCAACTTTTCTCAAGTCAATATTGCATTACATGCATGTTTACAACAAAGTAATCAACCCTTGAAGTTAATCACACATGCATGTTCAAATACAAGGAAATCATCAACATCCCTCTATTCATGCATATCATGCTTATGCATGGATTCCACCTTTCAACTTTCGCTTAAGCACATTGTACTTTCGAAGTTGAAATGAATATAATGTTGCAATGATAAAGTGAGTCTCCTACTCAAGTTTTTCCATTTGCCTTCTTGGTAAAAACCTGAAACTTGCATTCCATTAACAAAGAAATGCAGATAGATGCATTATATCAATAAACATGTGATCTTAATTGGATAAGAATTCTAACCATTTCTTACCAATCCACTTCAAAGGTGTTACCTTTGTCTGCACACCAACATCAACATGTGAATCATCCTAAAACACATCAATCATGGAATCTTTCCTTCCATTCCTGCCATTTTCTCTTTCCACCTTCTTCAAGTTTCGTGGAAGCATTGTTGGATTCAAATTCCAACACTTTTCAGCAATGTGTCCTTGCTTATGGCAATAAGTGCAACACATGTGCACCCTCTTAATAGTATGATTTTCCTTGTCCAGTGGACCTTTGCCTTCTTGCTTCCTTTCCTTCAAAAGTTTCTTGTATGTGGCCATTCTCTTCCAACATCTAGAAACATTATGGTTAACCAAACCACAAAAGGAACATGCAATTCTTTTCCAATTCTTATACGGAAATTTACCATGCTTAACATAATCAAAAGGAATATGATTAGAACCAGATTTATATATTTCTCTTTCACCTTTATTGCCTTCATGAGGAGGTGAATTGAATGAAGAAGTAGCTCCCTTTAGAACACCATCAACCTCTTCAATGGTTTCATAGTTTCCACAACTCTTTGGTTCAAGTGTATGCTTATGAACACCTTCTTCCTGAAAATGATATTCAAGCTACCGCATTCTCCAAGAATACAATATTCACACTTATGAGGTAGAAGACCTGACATGAAACTCCTGGAACTATTTCAATTGTCTTCATGGCAGCTTTGGAACTTTCTCCATAAGATTGTCCATAGCCAAGACCCAAATACTTAGGCCTTTCCTCAACTAGTATTGGCTCAACAATACCCTGTGCATGTTTTCCCAATCCTTTTCCTTCATAGCCCATTTTGGACATTAACTTAGACCCTATGCCTCTGGTATGTTTTTCGAAAGAACCAACATAAAAATTCTTAGAGGAATTTGAAGACAAACAAGAATTATTTACCTATTCTTCAAGCTGATACTTGATTAAGGCTTCTTTGGCAACAAAGAGTTGTGTCTCCAACTCATGCACCCTTTCCAAGTTTATATTTGCAATATGAAGTTGTCCTTCCACTTTCTGCGATTTGTTAGAAAGCAAATACTTCTCTTCCTTCATGGAATTCAACTTCCCTCTAAGTATGATGCTCTTCCTTCCATCCTCATACATTTCTCTCACCATATCCATCATGGTGGAAAAGTCTTGCTTCATGTCTTCATCAAAGAATCTTGTGATGAAGGAAGGATTTGAGGACTCACTTGTAGAAGTATTCATTATCAAAATGAACAAAAGAACTTCAAACAAGATTAACAAAGAGCTTATTCAAGAAACCTTTTGCAACAAACCTCTTGTGCTTCAAGTATTGCTTTGAGGGCCTTTGGGATAAGAAGAATGCCTTCAACCCTTCTTCCTTCTTGTCCTCTCTTAAACTTAGATTATCCATAGCTTTCCCTGAACCTTTGCAAACTCAAACAATAGTCAGTTTACAAACAATCAAATAGCAAAATCCTTGCTATTGTTTGAACACCTTTCAAGTCAAACAAACATATAGATTGCACTGCCAGTCAACCATTCTGGCCTAATACCGCTTGCATCATGATACAATCTGCTTCATGATACAACCTTCTCTGGTATAACTTAACTCTGATATCACCTTCTTTGAAGGTGGGGTTAATTAACCTGATGCTCTGATACCACCTAATCTGAAATGGGGCCTAAATGCTTCTTGTTGTGCTTACAAGAGCCTCTCCCACTCCAAATCTTATATATTCCCAATATCTATGCTTATGAGTGATAATTTTTGGAATAAATAACTTGAAATAGGTGTATGCTTGTGTTTGTACTTTAACTGTTAATTTCTTTAAGTTTATTTTCTTGAACTGATATAAAACATATAACAACAAATACAATGCAACAATAAGCAATCACACATAACAATAATATAATATGGAGTTCACCCAAACCTCTTGGGCTACATCTCCTTGAGCTCTAATAAACTCGATTAGACTCTTTAGGATTATGACTAAGTTCTTTTACAAGTTTGACACTCAACTCCAATAGGTTACTACTGAACCATTGGGCTTAGAATACCATTTTTATCCCTAGCTATTTCACTCTCTGGCTCTTAGCTCTTGGCTCTGGCTCTCATCTTTGGCTCTGGCTCTAGCTTTGGCTCTTGGCTCTAGCTCTGGCTCTGGCTCTATCTCTGGCTCTGGCTCTAGTTCTAGCTCTTGCTCTGGCTTTTGGCTCTTGCTCTGGCTCTGGCTCTCAGCTCTAGCTCTCACTCTAGCTCTAGCTCTCACTCTAGCTCTAGCTCTTGGATCTTGCTCTAGCTCTGGCTATTGGCTCTAGCTCTCAGCTCCAGCTCTCAACTTTGGCTTTCGCTTAGGCTCTCACTCTAGCTCTAGCTCTCAACTTTGGCTCTCACAAGCTTTTGGGTTCGCTCAACCTCAAAGCGAATCCAAAAACCCCATTTGTCAATTGTGCTCTCTAGCTTTTGTGAGGCATCCTTCTGGCTCTACGACTTCCTATCCATTTCTTTGTGTGTAATCATTCCTTTGCCTCTGTGTTTCTTTGACTGGCCCTCTGGCTCTCTAGCTTTGTGGCTCTATGACTGGCCATCTGGCTTGCTAGCTCTGTGGCTCTGCATATAACACATTCCTGTTACAAAACCCCCACTTACAACATGGCATAGGTGTGAGAGACTGTTTCCAATCGAAATGAACCAACAGGCATAGGAAACCTAGTTGTTTGGCCTTTCTGTGCATAAATCCCAAAAATAGCCAAATAATGGAATACACAGGCAAAACGCATCATGAGCTATTTAACTGCAACTCAAAATATGTGCAATTTCCCCTATAATCCTCTTGGGTCTTTCATTCTATCACATATCGTAATCACATTGTGTATGGCCAAAAAACCCAATTACATGGAAATACAAATAAATCCCAAAAATCCAGATTTCAAATTATATGCACTGGCATTTATAATCCCATCGAGTCTACGCTTTATCGCAAGTTGCAATCGTGCTGCGTAAGGGCCAAAGGTCTACCTCACATGCATTTTTCCCTGATGAAATCAATATCACCGATCACTTTATCGGCATATCAGCCCCATCGCATGTTATCTAATCTCCGATCACTCCGATCGGTGCTACCGAAGTATCGCAATATCATTTATCAGCATTTTGGCATATCGACGGTCGACATATTGCTAGTTCCATGGCCGACAGTCTTTCCTCTCCAATTTTTGATCACCAATTTCACCTTGACTGTTGATTCCCTTTTGATCCGATGGTTAACAATGCTCATCGCAATCGGCCCATCGCAAGTCTTCACGCCTTTAGTAAAGTCTTCCCTTCAACTTTTTGCAATTCAATATAATATTGCCCGATTTCCTTTTCGACCAATCAAACAAGGCCACATGGCCCAAAATTGGCCTATCATGTGTCAGCTCTGGATTGGCCCATGAGCCTATACCAAAAATCAACATTTTCAATATAATTGAAAGATTAATGAAATTGTCTCCTTTTCTAACAACATTGGATAATTTTCATTTTACAATAACTCCTTCGTCTGGAGTCTGTTTTCACCCATTCAAATTGAGTTAGACTCAGAATGAAGAGATCTATGCAATGACACTATTTCCAAGAGCATCCTTTGACTTTAATTTTTCCTCTGTGAGGAAAATTCATAGACATAGAAGTCTATGTTAGATCCATTTTGGATCAATTGTGCTATCTCTTGCCTCCTCTAGTGAAGTAATCCAATTTGCAGACCATGTCTGCACTATCTTTAGTATATCATCCTCTTTGACCATATATGGAAATGCATGTCATTTCTTCTTTGCATCTTTATGCACCTATATGTACATTCTATGAAAATCCACCTTGAACCTCACCATGGGGTTGTACTATTTGTATAAACTTGGCAAGAGGCATGGATAATGGTTTACGATCATGTGAAGATCCATCTGGTATATTATAAAAAATATCATGTTTTCTTGTGCACATGATGGTTGATTGGTATGCCACAGTGAAGCATACCTCGCGGCCTCACATATATCTTCCTCTATCAAAGGAAACTACGTATCATCTGGTTCCTTCCATGTCAACATAGAAATGATCAATAGTAACCAAGAATAATGGAAAGATGTACCTTTCTCCTGGAACTCACAGCATTGGTCCAGGAATTATTTGGATAAATACGCAGCCCAGTTATAATGGAATCCAATTGCACATTGCACAGCTAAAGCCACCACCAACGCACACTTCGTCATAATCTTGACAACCAGAATATGTGCTGCGAAGAAGACTACTTGGTTGTTGATAGATTTTATGTCATAGCCCCTATTGTCTTTCACCAATCCATACTTATACTTCATGCTTTCTGCCAAGGCATGGTCCTGGTACTTCCCGAGGAACTCCTTTGTGGGGTTCTGCCCTTGGTATGGTAATCTCGTGATCCTCTAGATCAACATTTAATATATGGGTATTTTATTCACCATCCACATGTGCCTGTCATGTATCAATACCAATAATTTTTTAACACATGTTGTGTTTGATGAACTTCTGCTAAAGTGTGGCACATTTAACATGTTGAGTAGTCCTAACTATGCCAACCTATTTTTCCATCGATGTGGTTCTAGTCTTGTGACTCTGCTATCTAGGTAGTGAACCTACTATACGTATCGGCCTGGTGTGAACTATAGTTACTTTTTTCAATCATTAAAATAATTATTTGTGAATTTTAGCTGCGGGATTTCTCCTAAAAACTCTCCTTCGAACAAGACATCCTTTGGCAATAGAGGTGTGAATGTCCCATACTTCACATATTTGGCATCCTTTATAGGCTTAGCATTTGGCTTCCTCGTGAGATATATGAGGGAAAAGATGAGATGAATGCTATGCTACCTTCCTCTGCCTGAATTTACTCCACTTCTTCTTCAATGTTCAGCTACTTAGGTTTCTTCTCAGGCTTCACAGGTTTGGCAGGCTTCTTGTCATGCTTTTTCTTGGTTCATACTTCCCTTGGTTGCTTCTACCTCAACGATGTTCGCGACTTTTGTGGAGGCGGTGATTCTACTATGGGTGCAACTCCTATAGTTGGTGCAATTGGTGAGGTTGTGGGTGTATCAACTATTTCTATAGCAGCTACTTCCATAACTCCTTTTATACCTTTCTCGTTAAATATTCGCTTAAATTCTTCAATCGACAGGGTATTCATGCAAGAAATCTCCACAACTACTTCACACTATTACTCTTTCAAATTCTTGATTAGCAAAGTTCTTAATTTGAGTGAGAGTCACCTATTTATAATAATTATGGCCTTTAGACCTCATCATTAGATTTTGTTTTTTCCTAATTCTATTCAGATTACGTCATTAAATGCATACCTATTTTTAATCAGTGACTGGAGAATCCACAGTATGAACATTTTTATGCCAACGTTTCAAATCCCAACCTTAAGTCCTGATGATGGATCCCATTTGGGATTTGAAACGTTGGCATAAAAATGTTCATACTGTGGATTCTCTGGTCACTGATTCAAAAGATGCAAGCCACAAATCTCTTAAATGCATACCTATTGTTAAATTCTACCAACTATCATCTTAAATGCAACTTGACACCTATCTTCTCCCTTTTAACAATCATATTTTTGCTTTTCCAGAGAACTCTGACACATCCCCTATTGTAGCACACCTTTTTCTTATCTTATGGTTTCCTCTGAACTTCGACATGTTCCCTACTATAGCACACCTTTGTCTTACATCACAACTTCCTGCAAAGTTCGACATATTCTTGATTGTAGCGAAGTACTTTCTTCGTCGAAGATCTCTCTACATCATAGTTTATAGTCTAGTGTCCACTTTCAACTGTATGTGACACTAAGACCTTCCTTCTCTCTTCTTTAGGTTGAAGCTATAGGGACAAGGTTGTCCCTATACAACTTGAATCTACCTCCATTCACTTTTCCTTGAATCAATTCTCCATTTAAGTACACTAATTTTAGTACGCCTCCATCAGTAATATATTTAATAACATATGGACCTAACCAGTGTGTTTTGAATTTCCATGGAAATGTCACAAATTCACTGTCATATAGGAGAATAATGTCTCCTACCTGAAACTTCTTTTGCTTAATGTGCCTGTCATGCCGACCCTTTTCTCTTTCTTTTTGTACTTGTTGATGAAGTCGTGCTTTAAACCTGTCTTCTTCCAGAACCAATAACTGCGACATTGTTTCTTCCATTATGTCAAGGTGTACCATATTTATAAAATCTGCAATTCGTAGGGCAAGGACAATGTATTCCATGGGCATCACAACTTCTTGCCCATAAACCAACCTAAAGGGTTTCTAACCTCTCAACGTTTTGCATGTAGTCCTATTAGCCCATAATACTGTTGGAATTCTAACATCCCAGCCATCCCTATTCACATTACATACCTTTGTCAGTGCATTCTCCAAAATTTTATCGAATTCTTCCATAGTTCCATTTTCCTAAGGATGATAAGGAGTGATCTTTTGACTGTAAACTTGAAATTTTGCAGTTAATGCTTCAATGGTCTTATTCAAGAAATGTGACCCTTGCTCAATCAACATCTTTGGGCATTGGAATCTAAAAAGTATGTATTCAAAGATGATCTCCACAAACTTTTTGCATTGCAATCCTTCACTGGTTGTGCTTCAGCTCATCTTGTCAGATAATCAGTTGTAGTGATTATATACTTTGCATCAGTCCTTTTCCCTAGTGGATTGATATGTTCGACAAAATCAATAGCCCATTTGTCAAAAGCCTACGATTAGGGGAATTTTGAGGTCTAAAATGGGTTTCTTAAGAAAAATGTACAACCAAAATAAAATTTATAACAACCAATAGGATTCAAGATGATGATGTCAACCATGGGGGTCGATCCACCTTTTTTGTAATAAAAAAGTAAAAATATTTAAAAATAATAAAATAATAAAACTCTTTTCAACGTGTGTTTTAAACTTATCTCCTTAAGGTTTTTCTCAAATTTCAAGCAGGAGTACTTGTTGGATGGAAAATTTAATTCCTCATCCAAGGAGTACCCATGTTGCATACTTTCAATGGACCCTGCTACATGAAAAATGAGAAATACATGAAAACCCTAATTCCAGTCACATTTTTGCATGTATTTCTCATTTTTCATGTAGTAGGATCCATAAAAAATATGCAACATGGCTACTCCTTGGATCAATAATCAAATTTTGCATCCAATGAGTGTTACCGCTCGAAATTTGAGTAAACCCATAAGGAGATAAGTTTAAAATACAAGTTGAAAAAATAGTTATTCCTTTTTTCCCTCTAAAATTTGATGATGCAATCTAATCTTATTTTATTATTTCCACTATTATTTTATAATTTCCTTAGGAGGTGCATTTTAGACCTCAAAATTCCCCTAATGAAAGTTACTAGTGGCACTAGTGGCATCTCATATCTCCTTGAAGTTTTTCCTGTTCTATGGCAGGCATCACAAGCTCAACAATACTCCTATGTATCTTTGTGTAGTGTAGGCCACCATAGTACTACTCTCAAAATTTTCTGTGCAATAGATTTCCCTACATAATTTCTATCAATTGCACCACTATGAGATTCTGTTAAAATTACCTATCTTTCTTGCTCAAAAACATGTCTGTGCACAATTTCATCTGGTCCCATTTTATACAAATGTCCTTCTATTAGTGAAAATATGTTTCCTTAACCACCAATTATTTCTTTCGCTCCGTAGTGTATTCTTAAGAGACCATCCCTATGGTTAAGAAGTGAATAATATTAGCAAAGTGATCATCTACTATCCTGATTGCAAACATTTGTGCATAAGGAAGATTATCCTCTATATTCATTGGTTCTTCTCTTGTTTCTAACCTTGAAAAATAATGAGGTCAAACATTTAGTCTTCTTGGCTTAACAACAACTTCAAAATCACACTCCTAAAATAATAATAGCCATCTGCAAATTTTTCCTCCTAAAATAGGCTTATTGACCAGGTACTTTATTGCAGAGTGTTCGGTGAACATCTTAAAATGTGATCCCAACAAATAATGTATGAATTTTTGCAAAGAATATACCATATCCAGTCCTCCTTTTTCTATAGTTTAATAGTTATTTTCTGTGTTAGATAGTTTCCTACTTTAAAAGCTATATGGTGATCGATTTCTTTTGTACCAGGCTGTGCCAACACTACTCCTACAGCTATGCATGAAGCATCCACATGCACATGAAATTCCTTATTCTAATATGGAAATACTAGTATAGGATCAGTTACCATGTTTTCCTTTAGCGTGTCGAGGATCTTTTGACATTCTTCATTCCATAGGAAAGTAATACCTTTCTTTAATAGTTTTTCCATGGGCGTAGTAATCTATGCATATCCTTTGATAAATTTTCAGTAATATTATTATGTCCTAATGTGGTGCGAAGTTGTCTCACAATTTTTGGTGGAGGCAAATTCATAATAATAGCAATATTTGTAGGATCCGCCATCAATCCTTGTTGCAAACAATATGTATCAACAATATACCAAAAGGTGCATAGAATATGCACTTCTTATTATTCAAAGAAATCTAATACTATCTACATGTGTTGAGCATCAGTCTTAAGCTTGCAACATGTTTCTTTAATAACCCAAATATTGTCCAATCATCAAAGTATACTTCTAAGAACTTGTGAATATATTCTTTGAAAGCTACAACCACCACTCTTGAAAATATGGTATAGGTATTCTTAAGTCCAAAGGGCATCATTGTATTGATATGATCCCCATTCTATAGTGAAGGTAGTCTTATGTTGATCTTCTTGTGCAATTATGATCTAATGGTATCCTAAAAATCCATATATGAATGAGTAGACCTCCTGTCCACCTACATTATCCAACATTTCATCTGTAAAGGGTATAGGGAAGGGATCATGCACTCATGCATCATTTAATTTCCTTAGATCCACACAAATCTTGATTTCTCCATTAGCCTTCTTTTCCTGGACTACCATGGGACTTACCCACTCTAATTCCTCCACAGGTTCAATGACTCCTACTGCTATCATTTTATCTAACTCTTCTTTTACTTTCTCCTTTTATTTTGGATTCAATTTGTAGGGTATTTTCTTGATAGGCTTCACATCAGGCTTTAGAGTAATCTTCATAACTCCCAATCTCCTACTATCCCCTCCATATCTGAGAATTTTGTGGGGAATAAATCCTGGTATTCATGCAAAAGATTTGTCACTTTGGTGATTGTTTCTTCATCCCAATAATCTCCTATAGTTGCAAAATTTGGCTCATCTTTTGACCCTATATTCACCTTCCTTGTCTTTAATGACTTTGTTATATCAAGCATTTCTAATTTAGGTCCATTCACTTCATAGAAGCATTCATATTCTGCTATGTCAATATTGTGAGGCCCTTCATCTTCTTCTATAGTGATGTTGTAGCATTCTAGAACATTATGTAGTTGTGTAGCCCAATCAAGTTACCAAGTGAGTGGAATTTCCTTCTCAAAAATCTTCCTTTTAACTATCTAAAGGGCTAAATCTATATATGGACAGTCATATTCAAAGCTAAATGTCAATATAAACCCATCAACTATCTCTACCCAGCTTGCATTACCATGTCGAAGTTCTATTTCCAAGTACCATTTTTGAGGAATTGTCTCCAATATATGGAAGAACCCATGCACCCATTCTTCTTATGGAATCTCCTTCCATGTTGTCATACAAAGTTGGATGTGCTCTCTAGGGTTGGTTTTACCATCATATTTATATACCAATTCTATTTCTACCTTACGAAACCTTATCCATATCAACCTTTGACATTTATGCCATGTTCCTATGTTCTTCTTATGTGTACCCCGCCATCTAGCAGGAGTAGCTCTTAATGCTAGATGCAGAGCTAAAAATATTTGACACTCTAGTATCTATTCTTCATATTCTTCAAGAAAAAACTATTTATATTACCCAAACCATTATAAAAATGTAAGTCACATACCTCAGCTATCATACAATGAAATGCTTTAGTAATTTTTGCACATCACCTTGTAGACAATTCATGTAGCCTGTTTTGCCAATTTTCCAATTCTTATTTCGAATCTGAAGTGTGGGAACTGTCTTGTTCTGAATCCAATTTTCCATCTGTAGTGGGATTAATCCATTCTTCTTCTTTGGTTGTTATCTGATAAATGTTGTCTATGTTTGTTGCACTATACTCTTCTTTAACTAGTTCAATATTCCTTTCTCCTTCTAATGGATCTAATCGAGCAATGAATCTCATATTGTTGCTTTCAAATATCATTTGCCTCTTCTTTAAGTTGATTATAGGCATGTTAGAAAATTCCCAATCCAGTCTAGGTAGTGCAGGATAGGGGTTACTGTCATCCGCAATTTCTATTACTTCAAAATCAGTGGTAGTGCCCACCCCTTCAATGTCTACTATAATGTGTGATAATCCTCCTAGAGGAATGATATTTTGTTGGTTCACTATTCTTAGCTGAATAGGTGACCATTGCAACTTCGGTTTACCCATTAATTCCCATGTTTGATTTGTTAGAACATTATCTTCAGATCCGAGATCCAAAATAAATGGGTCCATGTCATATTCTCCTATTTGTGCACTAAGCCTCATTTCTTTTCCAGTTCTTTTTTGCCTATGTAAATTGTTAACTTCATGCATTTCACTCTATTAGAGTCAATCTTTGCAGCCTTCCACCAATGATCAAACATGATCTTACAAAGTGATCTTCGGGTGTCAAAGTCAAATTTCGTCAATTTAGTGAATCATCAAGTAAAATTTGGTCACTAGGTATTAGGTCTAAGATTTGTTTTCACTCCTTCCAAAGTCTTCCAAGTATTGGTCCATGTCACCATTTGGCTTGGTGTACCATCATTCAAAGAAGTTGTCATCATTATTTCAAGTTCCAATGGGTCATTTTACACCTTGTTTGTGCTTCAGTGGTGCTTAGGTAAGGCTCATTTCCCTCTCCTAGGGTTTTGAAGGTAATTTTTCTTGGATGGTCAAATCATCAACAAAACTTGTATCATGATGCTCATACACCTTTCCCTCTCCTTAATATACCTTCTTAAGCATTTCCCATCACTGATATCCCTCAAATTCATCATTTTCGCACAAATCCTAGCTTATTGGTACAATTTGACATTTTTCTAGGCTAGGCCTGTGTTTTGCCCTTTTGGACCCCTTTTCCTCACTCAATATTTTAAATTCCACTTTCCCCTGCTTCCTAACATCCCTCCCTACTTCCCAAAATTTTCTCAAGAATTTAGAAGCCCCTTATCCCCTTCATTTCCCTTCATTTCTAAAAATCCCATGTTCCACATATCGGGATAGGTTTTATTCAAAAGATGTTTCTGAGAAAAAGTATATTAATTTGACAAAAGTGAGAGAGATTTTGTCCATCATTGACCCAAGAAGAAAAACCTCCTTCAGTTTTTACACAGGTCTCATGGTTTTGGGGAAATGTCGAAAACATCATTTGCCTCAGGAGGGTTGATGCACCTATGGAGTGACCTTTGTAAAATCAATATTTATCCTATCTAAAGTGACTAAATGACTTTCTTAATGAGTCAGCTGATAATTAGACACAAATTTATTTCTAATGAGCTATCATGAGCTCAATTTGGAGTTGAGGAAGACCTTCAAAAGTTGACCGCAACATCACTATGCATTTTGGCAGCCTCACTCATTTTTCCCAGTCTCAGGAGATCGATCTTTTGATAGGGAAAATGAACTCCAAATTAAAAATTTCAAGATGCTCTGGAAGGTAGACTTGACAAGCTTTCCAACAAGCTATCCCACACCTAATTTGGAAATTGGAAGGGCAATCAAAAGTGAGATTGAAGTGGCACTATGCGTAGGGAAGGAGGCACTGCACATAGAGCAGTGCACTACATGTAGGGAAAAAAATTTTAAGTTCAAAAATGAATGGGCGCTATGTGTAGGATCCAATGCTGTGCTTATAGACAAGTGCATTGCGCTTAGGGTAGAAAGCATCAAAAACTCTCCAATCATCATTTTTTTTCCAAATCACCTCCAAATTCACCTTGAACTAGTAAGTAGTGTTGCTCTACTTGGTGATTAGTTTGCATATGTGAAGTTTTAGATAAAATTTTCACTCCCTATATGAAACCCTAGTTTTCACTATAAAATCCTAGTCATTTTGTTTTTCCCATCACCTAGTCTCATAACTAAATCCCTTTACTTATCCATACCCTTCACTCTCATCACATTCTACCACCTGTTTATCACTCCCTAAACCTTCCCCTCCCTCTCATGGTTTGTCCATAGCTACTAAAATTCACTCACACCCATCCCTACAAACCCTAAAGCATACTATTCATCCCATACATTTTCTGAAACTGTGCAAACTAAGAAAATTGATTAAACGTGGATAGAGGTGACTATGACTATGATGAGGAGACAACAAGTGATAGTTTAGTGGAGAGGAGAAGACAATAGAGAAAGTATCATAAGGGAGGCAAGATCAAAAGAGAAGAGCCAAATAACCTAAGAGAACTAAAGGCCTCTCCATTGGCAGTTTCATGTTTTAGACACCTTGGCTACTATGAATTATTGTGAACAAGTTGAGAGAGTGCAATATCACCCGGAGCTCACTAGACTTTTTGTAGTAGCTAGGCAAGTGTTTTCTCCATGGGATGTGGAAGGGGCTTTGCCTTCTTCATCGACAAATAAGGTATAGGTTGAGAACTTAAAAAAAGGGAAGGAAAATGTGCACGAGGATGACTTGGATGATGAGAAAGAAAGAGAGTTTGAGTTGGAAGAACATGATGAGCCTGAGAAAAATGACACTAAGGTTATTGATCTAGAGGCTCAAGAGAGGGAAATTGTCAAAGATATCATCATTCAGGAGAAAGACGCTCAAGTAAAAGCCTTGATGGATAACTTAGAAAGAGAAAAGTTTATCATCACTTGGAACAGGAGAACAAACAATTAAGTGATAAACAGGTCCTCATGGAGCTTGAACTACTGAAAGTAAAGAGGCAAAGTGACAAGGAGGCTTATGTCACTTTGACTCCTATCGAGCAAGAAATTGAAAAGGATAGGGAGACTTGGCTTGAGAGAGTCAACATGCATCTTGAAGGATTCATTGAGAAGGCCAACAAGGTAAGAAAATTCTTAGACACATGGCATATCATTACATGACCCACAACGAAATTTGTAACATGAGGATTAGAAAGTTAAAGGCTAGGCTAAGGAGAGCTTTGGAAGGAAGAAAGGAGCAAGATATATTAAATATGTTGGCTGAAGCCTCCCTAGCCCATCAAACCAGTTAATGGTGGTGTCTCATGCCAAATTTGGGCTGCTTTCGAAGAAATTTTGTCATTTTGAAATTTTGGAAATTTAAAACACAGAAAATTTGCCTAGAAGTGTAGTGCCACCGGTGTTATGCTTTTTCTAGGGGAACCTAATGCACAAATGGGTTGCATTTCTAGATTTATGGAATCAAGGACATACACCCTACCAATTTGTAGAATTTTTGAAGCACATATAGTCCACCAAAAGGTTCAAAAACACTCCAAAATTGACCTTTCTACCAGTTTTTGGACACACACAAGTAGCCTTGGGAGAATTGGTTTTTGAGTGGGAAAATAAGCTCCAAATGAAAAAATTCAAGGTGTTCCAGAAATGAGACTCGAAGACCTTTCCAATGAGCTATCCTGGGCTCAATGTGGATTATGGGAAGGTCTCCAAAAATGGACTCAAAATGGTGCTGTGCGTAGGGCATTTTTTACTTAGGATGACTTTTTTGCCTAATTTCGCCTACTTTCTTGACTTCTCTCTCATGCAAGTGAATTTGCTGATGTAATTAATGCCATGGATTGTAAATGTAATAGTCAAACACTAGTATATGGTAGATTCATGGACAAAAAGTGGTTTTGAGGGTAATGAATCTGTTTCCACTCTTGTAGAGGCAAGTTGTTTCACTGCCTAGATTCTTATTCTTAGTTTAGAAATGGTTGAAACAACTCCTCTTCTTATGGATTCGACCCCTGATTGCTAGAATGAGTGGTTTATATGTATATATCATGTATTCTCTTTGTAATTTGCAAGGGTTGGATTCAGCTAGATGCTCATGTACTGAACACATATCACCTTGTAGCAGTTTTGGCAGGAAACTAATAAAGTTTTAGCTATTTTCATGGGATCCCTATGGTATGGCGTTTAGCATGTGTTTCTTCTTCTGTTATTATGTTCTCATGTTATTTATGTATGCCTCTTTCATATAATTGGTTCCGATTCATTGTTTTCAAGTCAGTTAGGTGGAATACATTAGGTTTAATGCTTTGCCTTGGGAAAGCACTGGTATTTCATGTTTTTCTACTGTTTAGGAAGGACTCATGACTTGCTCATGCCCTTCTTAGCTCCTCACTAGTTTAGCATTTCACCCCATCAAGCCTAAGGTGTTGAAGCTCATACCTACCTTGCCCCATAGAATTCCCTACAATTTTGACTTAGTTTCCCGGACCCAAATTGCCCAGCTCCTCCTGATCTGGAAAAAAAGCCAACAACTTCAATCAAAACCCTTGAGCTATTATACCTAGCATAAAATATTATTCTTGATCCAATCATATTGACTAAGATCCATAAGGAAAGAGCCCTCTCCCGACCTAGTAGGGCTAGCTACTTGGTTAAACATGGTTTGTGGTTACCCTAGAATTGCCTCCCTTCAGCCTGAGGTCAATCTAGGAGATAACACACTCCATGATACTTCTTAAATTAGATGCACAAGAATTTATCAATTCCGAAAGTCCTTCTACAACTCTTTCATCTCAAAACAATTTCATACATGTTTGAAGATTTGTTTTTAGAGTATCTACCTAATATGTTGCAACTTGTTCTTGTATTGTCAGAGCTTGGCCTTGTGTCAAATATTATAGATCACAACTATTCTTCTGATTCTTCTGCATGCTGGATGTCAAAGCTCATGCATCCATAAAGCTTCGCTTCACTTCCATAAAGACTTATTTTTCCCTTTGAATATCAAACACAACAAATTTTTCAATAGTCTTTCTAACCCATGTAGCTTCAACTTCCTTCTTCCCATCTACTTTCTCATTCCCTATCACAACTCCACTTCCTGTTACAATATTTATGTGAGATTCATCGGTCGTTGGTTCCACCGTCATCATTTCGATGTTTTTTGTTGGTTGTTGGTTTCTCTTTTCCTGCATTTTTGCCATAATTACTGGACACTCTTCAATTACATGATCAGAAGATTTGTGTGGTAGGATTCTGACATTCTCTCATGAAGTGTCCTACCTGGCAGTAGTTATAGCAGATAATATGTCCTCATCCTAAACTAGCTCCACCACCTCGACCTTGATAACCACCTTGACCACCTTTTTTTCCATGTTCCTCATGTCCATGTTCTTCGGCTTGCATCCTACATGCATCAACACTTCAATCCATCATTAGTTCATAATCACTATAACTTTTTTCATCATGTCCCACTAATTCACAGAAGTTGCAATACAGGTTCCTTGGAGTCATGTTCACCACTACTTTTACATATCTCACACCATAAGCTAGATCAAAGATTCAAAGGATTTGGTGCTCCACTAGACCTATAATTTCTAAAGAGAGGACATTGTTCTTTAGAATGGCCTTCTCCTTTACAGTTTGTACACCATAGTTCTTATCAAAATTCTTTAATTTACTTCATATCTCGTATCTGCAAAGTCAAATTCTCCAGCTGACTCTAGATCTGCTGCATACCTACATTGGTATCTCCTATCGGTGAAGCTTCTAACTTGATCACAATTTCTAAGGCTTCACCTTGAGTTTCTATCTTATGTTGTGAAAAAGGAAATCTTATATGTGGAAGCAACGCAACTATAAACCACTATTTATGTTGTTGCAGAGCTATTTCGAAGCTCACCTGATCCAATAGTATCTTGAATCTTTGATCAAATTCCCAAAGAGACTTAGTAGGTTTTTTTTTTATATTTCTTTCAGCTCTATGATACACTACAAGTCAGACTTTGACTTCTTGAATTCTTTTATCAGCACTATTTTCATGTCTGAAAATGGTATGTTTTGATTGCTCAAATACTTCATGTACCATGTTAGCACCCTATCCTGAAATGTTGTGACAAGCTGCAGTTTCTTCATATTTTCATCTTGGACCTACTTCACTATCCATATTGCTTCACATAAGAACTAGAATTGTTTTGGATCCTCTGATCCAATCGTTTTAAAAACATGCAACTTAATATCATCAGTCATATTTCTTTGCAGTGGGGGGGGGGGAGGGCAAGGGAGAGGGGGGTTGAGGGGTGAAGAGGGTAGGAGGGGTAGGGGGATGGGGAGAACTATAAATACCCTGATTATTACTTGATTTTGGCTTCGACGAACTTTCAAGTTGAATAGGTGAATACTACGGAGTTCCTTCAGGTTTCTCAGAGTGATTCTCTTCACTTTTTGACTCACATAACGGAGGGCTATAGTCGGTTTCTATAAAAGTCTTCGGATCTTGGCCACAAGATCTCTTCCTGGTGTCTATTCTATATCTTTTTCCTCTTCTCATTGTTCGAGTTTCTTATTCATATCTTCTAAACATAAGTAACTAATAACCTAACTGCATTCATAAAATCCCCTTTTGACACAAAATCATCTTAATCCAAAGGTTCAGATATTTTAAGTAGCTCACGGTCCTTTGAAAAAAATTTGTTCTGCTTCATTGTAGGACACAATCGAGTCTACCATGAATTTAGTAACAAATCCTCCTAAGATGTTTTCAATCAATAAGTCAACATCTCTTGAGATATTGTTTTCAGTTTTCTTGAGTCATTGTATTAATTGAGGATTCCACTCCTTAGGTTCCTCTCCTTTAAGGCAATCTTTTCTCTCAGTCAACCTTGATATCCACTCGTATAGCTCCACATAGAATGAGCTAAAGAAGATTTTTTATTGATCTTTGAAAATATACTTCTCCAACCACCTCTTAGTTCACAAATGAAGGTTTTTATTCTCTTTTTATGCAAATTCTTGTTCCTTTTGTTCTACCTAATCTTGGATTTCTTTGTTTGATGAATGCCACTTAAACATCACTAAAATAGATATTGGTCTTGGAAACAGAACCATTTGTTGGCTTAGGTTGGGCTGACCCAAGTTCAAATTTTACTACAGATGAACAAAACCATCAACCAATGGACCTCTCAATATTGACCTACAAGAATATTGTAGTCTCACTTGAAGTGATTATGGGAGGTTGCAAAACTAGGTTACTGCAACTTGAGGGATGTTGCGATGTGGCAATTCTGTATTTTCCTTATGTTTTAACCCTTATATTTTACTTCACATACATCAACTACTTCAAACTTATGTATTACTTTGCATAATTACATTCATAAACTTTACAGTATTGAAATAAAGTGCATATATTAAGCAAATAAACACATGCAGACACAGATTTTACCGTGGTTCATCCCAATGTGAGACTCCATCCACAAGAATGGTTTCTTATAATATAGAATTTGTACAACAAAAACTTCCCTACACACACATCTATAGGGCATCTATGCATTAAGTTGTAGATGTCTGCCTACTTAGTTGCATACCTAGGCCTCCACGCACTCAACTACGGAGCCTCACCCTTTCTCCAAATTATAGATCAACATAATACAACCATAAACACAAATTTCAATTAATACTTTATTATCTTCCTCCTTTATTATTCATCCCTATATATACTATTACATGAGGGATTACATCGCTACATTACGACGGACCCAATACAATGGTTTTAAAAATACAAGGGACTATGATTGAAAAACATCAACTCATACAATATTATATGCTTCTACAAAAAGGGAGGGGCTTCATCGTGAAGCCCTCATAGTACGCAATGATTTTTCTATATAGTCCTTGTGTGCTTTGCTACTCTGCTATGAGGTCTACTCCACATTTTGTACTGTGCTCCTTATCGCCAAAATTCAGCTTCCTTGACCAAAATCTAGCCAAGTTGGGATTGCACCCAACAAACTCAAAAGAGGAGCAGAGGTCAATGCCTTTTTCAAAGAATTAAATGAGCATTTAGAAAAGTCCTCCCAAACGAATGGAACTCCTTTCTTAAGTAAACGCGTAAATCCTTTTGTGATCTTTGGATAGTTTGCAATAAATATCTATAAACAAATTGCTTTTCCTTGGTGACTTTGAAGTTGAAGAATGTTCGACAAGAGAGGAAACTGAAGTATTGTCTCAACCTTGAAAGGATCACACAAATCCCTTCATTAGAGATGATGAATCCCAAAAATTGACCAGATGTAACCATTAAAATGCATTTACTAGGGTTCAACCAGATTCTATGATAATGACACCTTTCAAAGACTAAACAAAGGCATTTTAGATGATCCATCCTCTAGTGAGAGATAGCAACTAAATCATCCAAATAAGCTTCAATTATATGCTTGTTGTCGTGGAAATCATATGGCATAGCCCACTTAAAAGTAGCCCTAGGATTTTTAAGGCCAAGAGGCATTTTCTTATATGCAAACGTTCCCTAGGGGAAAATAAATGTTGTCTTGTATTTATCTTTAGGAAAAATTGTTATTTGACTATATCCAAAAAAAATTGTCCATGAAAGAAAATATTTCATTTCCTGCACAGTCATTAAAAATTTGATCTATAAGAGATCTGAGATTTAATTGCAGGAGTCCACATAGAGTTCTAGGGTTTAACTAAGCGAGTGAAAGTAGGCAATAGGCATCCATGAAGGCACAGGGAGGAGGGAGTTCCACTCCCTCCTACAGTAATATGGTAGAAAACAAAGGAAGAGGAAGGAAAAGGAACAAACCTCCAAAACCCTTGGAGCTCAAGACAAAAAACACCGAAACTCAGAAGGCGGAAGGCAACAAAACCCATGTAGATCAAGGGACCCACGAAGAAGATCGTCGGGAGGAGAAAGAGGAAGACAAAGGTCAAGGAACAGAGAATAGAGCCAAGATGGGGCCCTATAAACCCAAGACCATAACTAAACCTCTAGTTATTTTGAATGATCCAACTTTGCAAGCACACAGGGATTACATGGAAAACTATGTCATCATATGCAAATTTATGAGAATCTGGCCATTAGAGAAAGCATTATACACCTGGATAAAATAGAACTAGAAACCAAAGGAGGAGTTAAATATACGAACATGGAAGACAAAGACATAATTTTTGAAGGAGGACCATCTTTGCAGCTGCTTCTCTCTATATGCGGCCATGGACAATGAACTTCATGCCAGAACGAGAATCCTTCACTTGGGTACCGGTATGGATTAGACTGTACTCCTTACCTTTAGATTACTAGATGTCAGAGTCTTTAAAAGCTATAAAATTAGGTCATTTCTTAAAATTTTCAGAGGAAACTCTAAGGGGAAAATATACATCCTATGCCCATATATGTGTGGAGATGGACCTATCAGGAGCCCTTTCAGATGAGGTCATTCTAGAAGTCTATGATGAGGAATGGGTTTAAACAATTGACTATGAACATATCATGTTTAGATGTCACGGATTTCATGAGCATGGGCAACTGTCCAAAGATTGTCCTATTAATAGAAGGGAGGAAACCCTAAATACCAGCAAAGTGAAAGACCAGACAAGTTTCACTAAAGTAGAAGGAAAAGGAAAAGGAGGGGGAAGGATGACACAAAAGAACCCTATTGCCAATGTTTTGAGATCCTAGGAGAAAAAGAAGTAGATGAAGGTGATCAAGAGAGTACAGAGAATCAGACAGCAAGGGGGAAAGGAAAAGGGACAAGCATGGAGTTCACTCAGGAACAGAATGAACATACGACGGACCCTTTGAGTACCATGGAAATAGAAAAAGACCACGAAATGGCTCAAAGTGAAAGTGGTACAGAGGATCAAGACTTATAGGAGATCCTGGAAAGGGAGAACCTAGAGCTGGAAAAGTTTCTAGAACAAGGAGGAAACCTGGGAGTAAACTCCATCCCTTAGGAGGATGTGAACAAGGTCCAATAGATATTCCTTAACAAGTCACATCAAATAGCTGCAGGAGTCAAATGAGGACATGACAACCAAGAAAACAAAGCGACTTCCTCAATAGGATTAACAACAAGAAAACTAACAAAGAATCCAGGCAAGAGGAGGGGAAGAAAAAGATAGAAAGAACTACTACTGAAGTGTGGTAAACTCATGATCGACTCTAGAAGGATGAGAGACCTTTCTAGTTACTCCTTTATAACCCCACCTCAATGAAAATCACAATATTAAAAGCCTATGGCTTTGATTACAATTGGATTAAATGGGTTATTGCACTAGTTACCACTGTTAGCTTTTCAGTTCTTCTCAATGGCTCTCCTTCCAAAACCTTCAAGCCTTCTAGAGGTCTCAGGAAAGGAGATCCACTTTCTCCTTTCCTTTTCATTCTAATGATGGAAGGGTTAGGGAGAGAAATCAGAGCTTCTAAGGAGGAAGAGGGAATTCAAGGTCTGAGACTCACTCAAAGTGGGGACGTAGTGACACATCAGCAAATTGTGGATGATACTGTGCTTCAAGGCACACCCACTATCAAGGAAGCCAAAGAATTCAAACATATTCTGAGTGAGTTTGCTAGAGCAACAGACATAGAGGTAAGTATTACTAAATCAAAGATTTTCTTTTTCAATATTGATATTTCCATACAAAGAAATATTTCCAAAATTTTGGGCTTTCAAAAGGAGTCACTCCCTATAAAATACCTGGGAGTTCCTCTCACTAACAAACCATTACATAAGGATATCTGGGAGCCTATTCTTAATAACCTGAAAGATAAAATTAGCAAATGGACAAATAGAGCACCAAATCGAGCAGGAAGATTGATTCTCACTAAGGCTATCCTCCAAAGTATCCCTATCTATATACTATCTGCCATTCCAACACCAACTGGTGTAATTACTAATATAAGAAACATTTAGAGAGACTTTCTCTTGGGGAAGGTGAAGAAAATAAGAAATGGGCCCTTGTGGCATGGGACAGAGTATGCAAACCTAATTCCCATGGTGGCATGTGTCTTCATGACCTAGGAATTCTTAATAGATTTCTTGGTACCAAAATCTGATGGAGATGGCTAAAAGAGATACAAGCCCCCTAGGAAAAACTTTGGAAGAAAAAATATGCCAGAGAATGGTAGGAAAATAATCTAATCAGAATGACAAGACAAGTAAAAGGTTCTGCAATTTGGAATAGGGCATGGGAGAACAGGGTCCTAACCCAAAATCACAGTTTCTGGGAGATCAAAAATGGAAACCTGGCTTGGTTCTGGGAGGATAACTGGCAGCAGGAGGACAATCTCCAAAGTGAAGAATTAGCAGACATTCACTCCGACACCATCAACAAAGGATTAAGATGGGTAAGTGACTATTGGGACCTATCAAGGAACAATTGGAAATGGACAACATGGAAACTTCTAGATTACATTGGAATGGGAATGTTGCAGACTCAAGTTATAGCCCTTAAAGGTCTTTTAGACAAGAGACAAATCTTAAACTCAAACTTGGATGATAAACTAAGATGGGGAAAGAATAAGGCAAGTCTCTTCAACCTTAAGAAAGCCAAAAAGATAGATTCAATGCTTGACCTTCCAAACACTGATAAAAGGTGGAAAGAAATATGGGAAAATCCTCATTGGATGAAAGTCAAACTTATTAAGTGGCTGGTTCAACAAGCAAGATTCTGACATGGGATAACCTAAGAAAAAGAGGCTTTGTTAGCCCCTCCAGATGTCACTTATGTAGACAACAAGAAGAAACTACAAATCATCTCCTGAATAGATGCACTTTCACTACAATACTTTGGAATTGGGTTGGAGAATTCTTCAAGCAAACAGATAGAAATGTAAATGACATCATTACTACTTTGAAGAATTGGCAGAATTTTTTTTCATATAATGAGATCATTAACTCTGCCTGGATGCTGACCCGAGGATCCATAATCTGGAGTGTCTAGAAGGAGTTCAACAACAGGATTTTCAATGAGAAAGTGATTCCGGTGAGCAGCATCCTTAAGCTAATCCTTAAATAACTCAAAGATATTGTTCATATCCTGGGAGGTGCAACTACTGGAAAACCCATTGGACAAAGAGAGGCCAGAATATTGGAGAAGTTAGAGCTCAAGGTTCATCCCCCTCAGGGTTCTATGCAGAGCAACAAGAATACCTCTGTAGAAAAGTCTTCATGGCAACCCCCTTCACATGGTTTTTTAAAATTTAACATAGATGGGGCCTCAAAAGGGAATCTGGAGAAGCAAGATATGGAGGGGTCTTAAGGGATGAGGAAGGAAACATACAAGTCATCTTCCAGAATCTACAGTTATCTAGGAAAGGAAACCTACAATATGGCTGAGCTCATGGCGATGGAATTATTCCTAGAAATACTACTCAAGTACCACATTCACAATGTCATTATTGAGGCTGACTCGGAATTAGTCATTAACTCATTGAAGAGGATAAATGTTGGCGCTGCTCCAAAGAAAATCTCAAAACACTGGTGGCTTCTCCAAGTCTACCAAAGAATTCAAGCACATCTAAGAATGCTAAGAACTCTTAGGTTGGTGCATGTTCGCAGGGAAGCCAACAAAGTTGCAGACTATCTTGCCAATGAGGGGATACGAAAGAAGCAGATCGACTTGTGATGTTGGTGGGAGGAGGTAAAGGATGACAAGTTGAAGGAGGGATGCTCATCTAGGGCCCTCAGCGACCAACAAGAGTATCAGGAAAAAACAAAAGACTGAATTTTACTCCATGAAAATGATGGATAAGTTCACCTCAGATGACATTTCGACAGAGATGCATAGCAGGTTATCGAGATAGAAGATAACTGTTCATAAGAGGAATGTTTCCACAGAAGACAAAGATGATAATGGGAGAAATTACTACGGTCAAAACTACCCGAAGCCTCTAACCAAGGAGAAGTTTCCATGGAAGACAAGTGATACCATTCAGAAGGTGACGCGTGGAGATGGTTGGATAGTGATTACTGCCTTCATCGTTGGGTATTTTGTGAGCAGTTGTGTGGTCCATTTTGGTCGATGGCCATCTGATCTAGAGAGGGAAAATCAACGGCCACCTTTTAGTATACAGGTTGGTGGGGCTGACAGAATAAAACAACTAATGGTTTACCACCTTCATCGGGTGCCTTCCAAACCAAAGATGGTTTTCAAGAAAAGCCAACGATTCGACTCAGAAATCAATACACGGCGAAGGACCGATAAACAAACTGCCTTCATCACGCGGGATTTTTAAGCCGACTGATATGGAATCTAGTCATTGGATCAAAAGGAACAGATCAATGGTTAGCATTGATTGTACAACTTTAAGATTTTTCATGTGCAAGTGTGTGGTCTGATTTGATATGTGGTCGTCAGATCTGGAGAGGGAAGATTAACGACCACCTTTTGGTGCACATGTTGGTGGGGCCGAAAAGATAAAACCACTAATGGTTTCCCACCTTCATCGGGCGCCTTCCAAACCAAAGATGGTTTTAAGGAAAAGCTAGTGACTCCATTCAGGAAGTAACACATGGCAGAGGACCAAAAAAGAAAACCGCCTTCATCACGAGGTATTTAGTGGGATTTTTAGGCTGCGTGATATGGACTCCAGCCGTTGAATCAGGAAAAGAAGATCAACGGTTAGTTTTGATCGGGAAACTTTAGGGTGTCTTGGTAACTTGGCAAATTTAGGGTATCTTGACTGTCAGATTGTTTGAAGGTTATTCCTTGGTCGATTTTGGGGAGTGGACCTCAGATCCACAGGCCTGTTCTTGGTTCCATGGTAGTCTAGGCCCTGTCTCTGTCTAATTCTTGGAGGTTTTTGTTGGGTACATTGTGTTTTTTTTTTCACTCCCCTTTGAGGAACTTTGTGCCTCTGGGCATTTGTTGTAACATGTGTAAAATACTTCTTTTTACCTAAGTTAATAGAAAGATTGTCTCTTGCTTAAGCAAAAATAAATAAAAAAATTGATCTATAAATGGAGTCAGGAAATTGTCTTTAGGACAAGCTTTATTAAAATCTATGAAATCAATGAATACCCTTATTGCTCCTTTCTTTTTGTCAACAGGGACTAGATTTGGAACCCATTCAATTAAAGAACAGGGTAGATAAAGCCTACATTAAGAATTTTCTTAACTTCAACCTTTATAGCCATGAATTTCCTATGGTTAATGGTCTTGCTAAATAGGTTTTTGATTTTCGTAAGTCTTGATCTCATGTTGAACTATACTAGGATCAATCCTAGGAATTTCCTCATAAGACCAAGCGAATACATCCTAGAACTCTTTAAAGAGGTCAATCTAAATTTTGATTTCTTCAGGGGAACACTCAGCTCCAATGAATATATTTTTGATAACATTGGGATTCTTGGAAATTTTCATCGGAATGGTTTCTGAAATATTAGCCATGTTACCTTCAGAAAAAATATGTGATGGAGCCAAAGGTCTTAAAATTTTATGAACACTTCCACTAGAAATAGGATTAGACAAATTTGTTTCAACTTCCTACAAGTTAGGGAGAAAATAGGACTGATGAAATCAACTCACAGTCTTCCTACACTAGTCATTGATTCTATAATTTCCTCCCCATATGGTAAAAAACTATCAAGGAAATCCATATTCGAGTGGAATTAACTATCTAGACCAGTGCCACATTACCAAATACATCCTCTGATGGGAGAGGGATGGGATCAAAATCTGCAGAATTAAAAATTTATTGGTACATAATTTCTACTGCAGATATTGGATAAGCCATTCCACCCACTTTCCCTACTTCTAATGTGGTTGTAGGAGGGGGAAAGGGCTAAGGATTTGAAAAATAATGAGTTCTAAAATAACATTGCCGCAGAATTATCCTCGAGGATGAAATGGAATTTCCATGAGTAACAAGATATGGAAGATCAAAAGTACCCATCAAGGAAGAATACATTCCAACTCCTAAATTCTCGATAGGATACTTGGTATTATTTACTAAGGAGACAGTAGAGTTAGCAGATGCATTAGGTTCATTAGGAGAGTAGGCTAACTAATCAATTGTAACAATTCTCCTTTCATGAGGAAAGTATAGAATGTGAAATAAAGATGAGATAATGGCATCCATTGCATAAACCCAATTGCAAACCAATAAAAGACTATAATTGTGGTTAGCATCAACTATCTCTGCTTCCACATTAACCACCTTCCCCCTACACAAAGAAGGAAGTTAGGTAGAATTCCATGAGGTGTATGAGGATGACCATAAAATGTAGTTAAGGGAGTAGGAAATGGAACAACTTTAGATGACCCTTTAGATTTCCAACATGACATAGACATGACACATGTGGAAGCCCCTTCATCAACTATGGCTCGAAATATCATCTTATTACGATACGTAGATTTAATTTGAAAATACGTATGAAGAGGGAGTGTCATTTTAACATTAGACATATCAATGTAATTACTAGAGAACTTTTTGGATCTACTGCTCTGATCATAGTGAGTAAAGCACTCATTTTTTCAAGGCAGGATTGGAGTACCTCTAACACCAACATATCATAGGCTCTCTGAGCTAAATATTCAACAATGGAATAGTTTTGAGCATCCCTCACATTGGGATTATAAGTTGACCATTTTTAAGAGCCTTTTGAAATCTGAGGTATAGGCTCAATGGCAGGCCTCTATATATGAAGAGGTATTGGAATATTGGAAGCATTTTTATCCTTAGAAGGTTCTGCCTGTCCATAATGATGAGCTCTAGTTGAAACTTCAACATGAGACTTAACCATGTATACATTCGATGTAGATTCCCCATCATGGTTGCCTCGTGTCGTGGTTCCAATAATAGCATTCGTGCCAAAAATTAATTGTTTCCCTTCAGGAAAAGGGTGGGTTAGTACAACCTAGGAACCAGAAGAACCTTGTTGAGCTAAAAAGTGCTAAGTGTCCCGAATATTGGTGAAAATATGGGTAAGGTGATCCCCGCTACAAAAATTTCATGGGAAATTAACCTTCTTTTTAAATTATTCTTTCCCTCACCAGTGTCATCACTAGATTTATTAGCATTTCCCTTCCCTCCCTTATCTTTTTTCTTCCCACGTCCTTTCTTCTTCCCATCAAATTGTTGATTTCCTTTGGGATTTTAGGATGAACAACATTAATCACTAAAGGTTTATAAGGAGCAGACGCTGACTGTGTAATTCATGTTGTAGAAGTTAATTGTAATGACAATTGTTGTAATTGATTCAACAAACTAGTCATATTACTACCAATCAATCATATAACTCTGTTGGCATGGGGCCCAATTTCATATTGGCAAGTTTTGTTAGAAAATTATATATTACATAGAAATGGAACACGTAAAATATATTGCAGAAATATAAACACATCAAACAAGAGAGACACAAATATACATGGTTCACCCAATTTGGTCTACATCCACGGGAAACATCCAATCCTTCCTTTTATATTATCCAACAAACTGAAGAGATATAATGTACAACAGATCCATTGCAATTCCCTCTTCACTCTCACACAATCTCCTCTCTCTTTCTCACTCAAAATACAGATCTACATAGACGTAATACAATTCCCTCATATATAGTAAGGGGTTTCCTTCTAGGCAAAAAACCCTAAATTAAAAATAACTTCTACCGTCAAATCTCTACCAAATGAATGACCCAGATTGACTATGAAATTACAACATTTTACAAGGCAATTTCACAACACCCCTCAGACCCCCCTTGCAACACAAATATTACCAGCGGCATTGCTGCCACATTACAAACTTGTGTCCAATGTGATGATACCTCTTAATAAAGAAGATAATTAGGCTCCACACCCAATAATATTGATTTTTTGTCTAGGAGAATCAAGAAAATTCTTATAGAGCACTCCCAACTAGGAATAAATGATCTCTAACTGTTGGCCTCTAAAGATAGCTTGTTCTTCAATGCACACCCTAGAAAGTGACACATCCTTAGAAATCTCTGGTTGCAATGATTTCAAAAACCATTCTTGAATAAAATCATAAGGGGTATAGGCCTTGATCAAACTATTACTTCTATGCCACTCTTGAATGTGGTTAGAAATATGGGTAGCCTTGTGTTGATGCCTCGAAAATCGTTGCATCAACATTGGGGGATAACCATTGGGTCTGGACCTTAATACAACTTCTTTTCCATTTATGATGGTGGCTCCGACTGGATATAACGGGACAAGTTTCCTAGTGATGAATAAAAAAGGGATGGATGACTGACTGGTTTCCTAATAAGTGATAATGGATGAATGACTTAATCTAAAAAGCGAAAATACAAATAAATATTCTATCCTGGGAAGCTTCTATTCTTAAGTGCAACGTTGGATGATCTTTGTTCATCAATAGGCATATAGATGACTCTATTCAATAAACATAGACATTCCTTCATATAATAATTGCTTTATTCAAATAGTTGAACAAAGTAATTAATAAAACATTGTTACACTTGACTTTTTATATTACTAATACATGTATGATTAGAAGAAAAGCACGTTGTAAACATCCAATAGTGGAAAATATAAAGAATGTTGTTGAAACACATGCATATATTCAATAATAGCAAGAATGATCAAATAACAATTCACATAAAAGGAATGAATTCGGACATAGATAGTAGTACCATATGAGCTGCAAATCATTCCCAACATCAATCGCAATTTGAATTCCTTCTTTCGACTCAGAGATACTTTTAAATAAACGCAGTAGTGCACATCCACTTAAAAGCTTCGTTATCAAAATTGGAATAATTGGCCCAGTCTTTATAAAAAAATATACCTGAGGTATAGCAGTGCAACTTCAGGTTTAAGTCATATACAAAAACTTAGGACCCTTTCTAAATACATGAAAGGGTCTATAAATACTTAATTAAACTAACTAACTACAAAATAAAATGCTATTAAATTGGTATCACTTGATCTTTAATATCTCCTCCACAGCAATTTGGTAGTCAGCAGCATGATTCATCACACTGGCTGTTTGGCTTTTGACCTGAGTTGGCATATCGCTAGCATCGGTTCCACTTCTTGAGGGTGGCTGAGACGAGAATTGAGTTGAGCCGAATAGGTGGCATCGTGTATATTGGGAATGATACACCCGATTGCATCTATTAGGCACTTGAGGGCGGCTCTCTGGCTGTATGGTTTTACTAGGAACAACCAATAGGTGTCCCAAGTTAAACTTTTAATACCTGTGATCAATCTCCCAATCTTTTCCAGCTCTTGGTAACATGATTGCTCCAATGTTTTGGCCGATAGTAATTTACTTGGTGTACATTGAGAGATCATATTAGGTAAATAGAGAGTATTGTTAATTAATTCAATCAAATTATTTATGGATAATTTGCATCTAGAAACTACTCTCTCTGCCTTCATCAATTGGGACTGCCATTCCATGAATAGAATTTCTTTATGTGATTCTAGGATTTTAGGCAAATTTGCCACCTGTCCCTCACTAGTGTCCTGCCAAGTAAGAAAATCTGTTAAAGTCTCATCGGCCTGCTCTAAGTCTTGTCTAGCATCGACCGATTTACCGATTATTGATGCTGTTATGTCACACAGGGGTTCAACTTGAGCAATTTTATGACACAATAATCTTATTTGTGTTACCAGTGCCTTATTAATCTGTAGTGCTTCTGCCCTGAAATTGACAGGCTGTGGAAGACTCTTGAACTTCTCTATTTGAAGTGATAATTGAGAAATTTTCTCATCTTTTGTCTTTACCATCTATTCATTCATTGTCTTCAATTTTGCTAATGCCTCTGATAATTCTTTCTGGCTTAGAATCGCACTCGAATCTACCCTTTGTTTCTCTTCATGTAACTGCTTATTCATTTGATTATTTAACTGTTGCTGCATTGACAATTGTTGTTCTAATTGTTCTTCTTTATGCTATGCCTCCGATAGCTGTGCTTGTAACAAAACGATTTCCTGGTCTTTTTCTATTAATAAATTATTCACTTCCGATGCCTTGTCCATGGTGGCCGCCGAATAGGCTCCAATATACTGGAACAACTTTGTTAGGTCATCCGAAGGATGGAACTCCTCCTTCCAAACTATGTTGGCTGTCACTGTTTGTTCAGGGAAGAGAGAAGGTTGATCAATCCTTCTCCTTTTCCGTTGTCGCTTTACTACAGCCCTGTGCTTTGGGCTGTAAAAGACATCTAATGGAGGTATATCCTCCACTTGCAAAATGATTTGATCTGAAGGATCTTTGGGAATTATTTCTAAGTCTGTAGTAAGGGGTAGATCGCTGGTTCCTTCGCTCGGAACCTCTTTTGATGTTGTATCCTATGTATCAGTCATTTTGGATGTATCAGCATCTCTTGAGCTTTCTAGATTGCTTATGATTGAGTTGAATTACTGCCATTCCTGGAGCAATCTCGGGTCAATCTGGGTATCAACATTCACATCCTTGCTACTCTTATCCTACTCCTTTTTCAGTTCTTCCTCATGTATTTTCTCTTGCTCTTTCCTCTACGCTTCCTCTTGTTCTTTCTCTGTACTTATTTCTGTTCTTTCCTCTGCTCTTTTCTTTGGACTTCTTCAAAAAAATTTGATGTAGCAGGAGTTTTGTTGGTAATTCCTTGTTCAGGCTCGCTTGATTGTGTCATCGGGGCAGTAGTTAACAAATCTAGAGGCAGAGTTTGCATCCTCTGCTCTCTAAGTTTGTTAAATTCAGCTAACCCATCATCGTTATATCTCATTTTAGATAGCGCTTGAACCTGAAATAATGACTTCGCTGAAGAGAATAGGTCATCAAACTCATCTTCCTTATGTTCAAACTTAGTGGGTTTTTCTTGTTCCAGTACATTATAGACGATTTTCCTTGGATCAAATCGTCTGTTAGGGAGAGTGGCGAGATTCAGTATATTTATCTTTTCTGCTTCTTTGTCTGCATGATTATAGTCATGCAGAGTGTAAACACCACACCTTAGAGGAAAAGGAGGCCAAACTTGCTTCATTGAATTCCTCAGAGTCTTGGTAGCTCCTACGAATGTAAGTTTATATGCTATCTCTCGAGCCAATAGTTTGTCAGGTATATACAAGGGGAGGACATGAGGCCTAGCATGACTGCCGAAAACTCTTATATATGTAAAATTATCTTCTCCGAACTAGTTTCCTAAGGCTGTCAACTCAATCTCTGCTTGTGAGGAAATCTTAGGAGCAGGTTTGTCAAAAATTGCATAGTAAATGGGCAACATAAATCCATTGCAAACTTGATATAGGTGGTGTTTATAATGGGCTTTCCACAACTTCGAGTGATAGATATGAATGGGCATGGGGTCCTATGGAGTCCATCTCCACCCCAGCACAAGAAATTCGGAGTTAAAATAGAGAGTATCTAAGATGTAGGCACTAAAATAAAATGGAGGAATAAACCTATCAGTAACGTGGGTTTTGTTTCTGAACTCAAGAATAGTTGTTGCTAACTTATCAGATAATATATTCCCCCAATATATTATTTCGCTATTGACTACTACTTCCATTAAAGGTACCATCTCTATGGAGAATTTTGAGGAATCATGTAACCCCCAAATTCTACACATCATCGCTCCAGCATAACAATAAGGAGAACACAAGGAATCGACAGAGTACTTACCCAAGGACTCATGCTTGTGTTTCATGGGGTTCTGTCTCCATTCCCGTATAGGTGTTGATTTAGTTTCATTTTCATCTATGAACGTCTCCAGGAATGCTTTGTTATACTTCTTCTCTAGTTCGGGCAAATGGTACATTTGTCTCAAATCATTGGGTTGAAATGAACCGAAGACTCTCCCGTCGATAGTGCAAAATGTTCTGTTTGTAATTGGGATTTCCTCAACTGCCCACCTTACTACATCTGTGTATGGAAGAATTTTCTCTCGAGCCGTTATTCGGTGTAAGTAAGAATTGGCTAAATCCTTTAGGGTAGCCTCGGGCTTCCGGTTCGAGCCTGCTGTAGCTTGTACTGATGTTTCTTGAGGCTCCTCAACTTCAACCAGATTATAGATGCTCTGCCAACTAGTATTACCGAGACCAATACATGTAGTGTCTGAGATTAATCCTTTTTTACTTGGCCCTAGATCAGCGGTATGTTGTCCTGTTATTGCAGAAGCTGAAGCTGTTCCAAATTTCTTAGACTTCTTCCCCATTAGGCCTAAATTCGTTGCTTCGGAGGAGCTCTGCGCAGGAGATAAAATGAATGTAATGCAGAGAATAGGTGGCACAAACCAAGTATGAAAGATTTATATCAATCAATGAATAATGGAGGATTAAAATAATATTGCCGCGGATACAATCTCTAAAGAGATTTTGGCATAACTGCTCCATTAATTGGCCGTTTAAACCTATCAATTATTTAAATGCTCATCATATCGTTTATTCGCCGAATAATTCATTTATGTGTGGCTTTGATTTTTGGGGGGTTGATCGTAAGTGAATCACTATCAGGAAGAGAAAGGCTTTTAATAATAATTTAACACAATATACCCAAGCCTTATCAATCCTTTTTGAAATTTGTGCTTAGCTTTATCACAATCGGAGATCGGAGGAATGCTTGAGTAATTATATTGGTGTCTTTATGAAATCCCCGATCGTCGATAGCGATATCGCTAATTCGCACAGGGAGTTAAGAATGAAACCTTTTATCGCATGCATGTTATATTCCCCGATCGCCGATAGTGATATCACATCGGAGCAAAGAGAGTGGCCTTTTGTTACGATTGCTTACCTTCCCGATATCCGACAATTATTTGCGCTTGTCGCATCGGGGAAAACCAATGGGCCTTTTGTTATGCATCCTTTGTTATTGCGATATGCGATCTCGCGATCGCTTTATCGCAACAATAAAAAACTATTCATTTTTTATTGTAAGACCGATTATATGTTGTCTCAAAAAGGTTTATAATGTTTTGTTTCTTTTCGGAATTTTTGAGGAATGATAAGTTGATACCAATTTTATCTAAAAGGGACCCATTTCATATTATAGTTTTGAAGGTAAAATTTTATGAAATCGGGGGTTGTTGTACAACACAACAATTGGTGATTCACTGGGAGAATCAGTTATCTCTGAGAAATATTGAAATACTTAGACTTTCTTTATATAGAAATCTTATCAAAGAGGAAAATTCTAATATAACTAGGTATACATACATTTTGGATATAATAAAACCTATTTTTGCTAATTTCTTCTCTTGTTAAAATTAAATACATTCTAAGTTTTAAATTGGCCTCTATTGGTTGATAATAATAAAAAAAAAAACCTTTCTGTCATGCGGAAATAGTTAATCTTGCGGACAAAATGAACCTCCCTAGAAGCCTAAGACTTTCTAGTGACAAACAAGACAATTAAGAGCAATCCTTCTCTAAACATGCATTTACCATACAAGAAATCAAGTGTTTTAGATCCTACCTGTAATCCAATGCTGTTGTAGTAGTCCAACCTCATTGATCCAGATAAGCTCCTCCTTCACTTCAAAACCTGCATTCACTAACAATCAAACGATTACATAGCACCTGAATATCTCATAAAATAAAACATATTCAACATATAGACCAAGGAGTATATGAAA
>APFE030208499.1:0-10813 GCA_000404065.3 Pinus taeda
CAAGGTAGTTTTTTAGTTAGGAATTGGTTGGGGACAGTTGAGGCCACGGGCACTAACAGGTGATCAGCAGGTGAAACCCGCGATCTCCGCCCGAAAATACGGAATTTTTATATTTTTTAAGTGTTTTAATACATATACGTGGGTTAGCTATGTAGAACCCGCGTATACACGCATTTAACTCAGGGCAATGTCGTGTACAGGGAATAAAACACTGTTTTTTAGATATATGACCAGGTCTGGAAGGAGGGGTTGCCCTAGGCCATGGCTGAAGCATCACAAACCATACTGGTGAGATTTGGAGCTATAACATTCGTGCAAAATAGTGTCATGCATGTGACAACAGTGAGATACAAACTAAAACTGAAATGGTGCTTCTACAAGCTAACATACATCAAAACAAAAACAAGCGCTCACTGAAATCAAGCAAACATCACTCACACAAAGCAACACAAAAAGCAAAAGAAACACAATGCAAGACATGAAAGGAGGGTTTACCCCAAGACAATTGAGCTGAATGTGTCGAAAACTCCTAGATGCAATGTGGGATGTCAGAGCTGCAAGGTCGATGTGATGAATGAGCTTTGCAGCATCTAGTTGATGAGTTTTGATAAAATTGAGGTTGTGACGCTCAAGACACAAATCTAGGAAAAGCGACACTTGGTGGGAGGTTTCTGAAATGATCCATGCATGTAACCTCCAGATGCTAAAAATAGATCCTTGAATCAAGGGATGCCTTTGCATGTTTCCTTGGGAGAAGCAACCCATGCATGCAAATCATTTTTGCTCGGTCCTGGAGGGAACCGATCAACCCAATTGCACATGCAACAGTCTGCTCAGCTGAGGGGAAAAAAATGCACATTTCTGGGAGGGAGATGGGCTGGCTACTCAGAGGGATTATGCAATTTCTGAGCAGAGAAGCTAATTGCTACCCATAATTGTGCAATTTTTGGGTTGAGCAGCCCTGCTGGGAGGAATTGCACAATTTTTCCGGTGAATAGTGACAGCCAGATTTGCACAATTCTGGAGCCTAGTAGGCTGCCAGACATAAATACGCAATTTCTGGAGGGAAGGCTAGTTCCTATCTAGAATATCGCAATTTCTTGAGGGATTTGCTTAGCATGTAGCTGTACCAAGTCCAAAGAAACAACCTGTGAGGAGGATGCATCAATCTTTCACAGACAAGCTGTCATTCTACAAGAAAATCACTAAAGCTTGTGTACTTGACAAGGCAAGACATGCTGCTGTGAAAGTTTGGTAAGGAGGCTCCAAAACAAGGCTAAGGAAAAATTTTGGAGGGTGGTTGCAGCCACTACAACACCTTTCCATCATAATACCTGATGAGCCCTAATATTGCAACAAGAATGTTACAACTCCCAAGGCTACCAATTTAAATTATCAACTCGGGGTTTGTACAAACTTAAGAGGTGTCGACACTACAAAGCGCAACATACAATGTGTCCTTCTTTCATTGATATTATGTAATGGAGTGAATTTCATGAAATCAAAGCCTAAACTAATTATAGAAATGGAAATGTTGTTATATTTGCAAAAAATGGAAATGATGCTTGCTCAAATGTAAACACTAATCCTAATTGAAAGAAGGTAAAGATTCTACCATTTGCACGAATGAAGAGTACTTGTATATTTTCATAATATAAACCTTGTTCTAATTGTAAAAATGTGAATCATTAATCTAATAGAAAAATGTGAAAAGCTTCCTTGAAAAGAAACTAATCCTGTGCAAGAATTCAAAGAAATAGGCCCTATTTTGCTACAGGAGCGAGATAACTTGTTGAATGCCTAAGTAAATCAAATTAAAATGGGATTGGATTTTTTTATTATTAATTAGGCTTACTTAGGAATCCATTCCAAGTGAAATCAATCCAAAATACCCCTCTTAACATGTGCTAAAAAATAGCAGAAAAATTACTACTCTAAAAAATGGAAATTTAAGAATTAGTAAGCTAATTAACCTACCAAATGCCTAACCTAATCAAGTGAAAATTCTATGGGGTAAATTTTGTTATTAAATTTAATACTTTTATGAACTAGTAAAAGTGTAATCAAATTAAATTAATCTCATTAACACGTTCTAAAAAATAGCATAAAATTACTACTATTTTGCTACAAGGGATTTCCAGAAATTCTAGGTTTGTGAGCTAGTAGACAAATCCAAGTAGCTCAATGATGAATATGAATTTTCAAAGTTGTTATAAGGATGCATCATGATTTTGTATGTGTAAATAAATTACAAAAAAACTCACTTAAATCATTTAACCAATGTAAACTACATCAAAAGAGCCATGAATAGTAAATGCAAAAATAAGAGATGCAAGTGAAAAATACATTCAAAGGAAATCAAGAAATTGTACAAGAGGGCTCTCAAGTTCCTGGGATGGCCAATCCCAAGGAAACTTAGAGTCCTATGAAGGAAACCAAGCTTTAGAAGCTAAAAATGGCACCCATCTTCATTATTTGAATCCATCCGAGTACATCCCTGCTAGAAATGAAAGTGGAGCTGCTAAATAACAAGTTCTATCCACAAGAATACTGAGAAATACATGCCCCTATAGGGCAATTCGAATTGGTACTTATACAAAGTGATGAGGAATCATTCTCCTTGAAAGGAGGAATCTTTCCCCTCCAATATCTCTCAAATAATGGAAATGGTTGTCAACACTAGGAATATGCATTAAATGATAGGGAGCACATTCCTAGATTTTCTAAATCATTGGAGCTCCAGAATTTTTGCAATAATTTCATAATATCATGTTCATTTATGGAGCAAGTCCCTAGATTATCTCATCCTCAAAATCTTTATAATCTGCCCAATATTCTCACAATATTCTACAAAAATAAATAATATTATGCACAAATATCCAATTATCTCTAAACCTTCCTAATGAACATATTAAAGTTAAAAATATGTCATCTAATGCGAAAAGAGAAGTTTAATGTGTTGAAGGATAGTCAGATGGGCCTTAGTTTATGTCTAATTTGCAGGCCCATCATACCCCCTAGTAAAAGTGTTTCTCATCCTCCGAGCAACTTGGTGACCTAATTGTGCCTCATTCATGTCCCTATGACCTCTCTCTTGTACATTCCTTAGTCCTTTCTCTTAAGAAGTTTGGTCGTAAGTTCAACAAGTACAAGCACAAAAATGTAGTTGTTCTTTCCATGATTATTTAGCAATCTTTTAAGAACAAAAACATAACTTTCCTCTTTGCAAGTGAACTCGATTTACTTATGGGTCCATTGCATTCACACCCTTTCCATTGACACCTTCATTCCATTTTCACTCATTTTTCCAAAATTGTTTATGCATAGAAAAATCACAATTTTTCTAGAGAGAATTAGTCTACCTTTTGCCCCTTGTGCAAGATGGTTTCTTGAATATTTTTCAATTTGGAAAGGTCTTCCACATCATTTTTCAACCTATTTCTACCTTTTTCCACCATTTGGACACCTTTGAAACCCTCAAAACACCCTTGAATGAAGTCCTGTAGCAATACAAAGCAACTTGTAGTAGACCTATATCAATCCTATAGCATTCTGTAACACATCACAAAATCTATCAAATATTGACTGAAATTTCACCTCATGCTTGATTTTTTCCTCTTACCTTTCTATAACATCTTGTAGGCCTTTGACACAAGCTAGAAATAGATTAGAGACCTCTTCGAAAGCCTCTTTTCATCACTGTAGTTTGAGTTTTATTTTGATGTTGAATTTTTTCTTGCCTTTTGTTGCCTTCTTCTTCTCTTTTGTGGCCTAGATGATTTCCTAATGGGCTCTAGAGTTCTCTTGTTGGGTGCAGAGGTCCTGCGTAACAATTTTGGGGCATAGAGCCTATAAATTAGGATAAAAATATTGTAAAAACTCCAAAATATGCAGAGCACGAAATGTAATAGATCAAGTCAAAGGGTTGTCCACCCAAGAAATAATATAGAATAATAGGAAGTAAGTTGGCTTGCCCATGGTCTGCAGACCATGGGAATGTATAAATAGAGCGAGGCTCTATGGGTAGAAAGTTGATGATATGTATTTTTGGATCTGGAATGTAATGGGTTTTTGAAGAGCGAGGTCTTGAAGCATCTGTAAGTCTGAATCAAGGGTGTTGGTAGGTAGATAGGGGCTCTGCAGTTGTGTGCATAGAGGCCTAGTAGAGTCCACAGTTGTGTGCACGAACCCCTGCAGCTGAGTGCATAGGGTGGATCTGGATGTATTGATGAAGAAAGTGAATAAAGATAAGTTGATTATGAAATTCTAGGTTAAATATGAATCATTGTGGATCTAGATAATTTATGGTTGATATAATTGTTTGATTTATGTGTGTATGCTTATGTTATGAGTTTATGTAAATCTGTGTCTTTTCTGGGTGCGCGAACTGGTTATTTATGTTAAATGTTTGCTTAAAGACCATAAAAAGTAGATCTAATCTATAAACAATGCATTAATAAGTACTAAGGATTTTTGGTGCGAAGCCACAGAACGATGCGCGAACCTTCCAGACCATATTAGGACATCCAAGGGTGTGCAAAACCTAGTTCTAGCACCCTCCCCTACTACCTCGGGTGAGACTTGAGTCTGCACTCCGTGGGTTGTTGCTGAAAGGGCCGGTAGCTGCGGGATTTGTTTGGCTAAATAACTCTTCCGAACCTAGGTCGGGCCCATATAAGCCAACAAATGGTTCCGTTGCTGGGACCGAGATCTACCTAAGGGGTGCCTGATGTCGGAACACTAAAATCCTACACAGAAAGAGCTTAAAGATTGATTAGATCAGGAGCAATACGAGGTGATAGAACACTTATGCGCAAACCAAAGGTTAAGAATGATGAGCGTGATCCAGCTTTCAATATTCAAAGGAGTAGGAAGTGAAGATCTAGATCAATTTTGGTTCGTGGTAACGGTGATATGGGAATCACATGGAGTTACAGATGATAACATCAAAAAGGCTACCTTAGTTAACGCGTTGCAAGACCGAGCGCTGATATGGTATATAAAGTACTCAAGCGATAACCCGAATGCGGGAACAACAGAGATCTAGACCGAATTAAAAAAATAATTTAGCCAGCCAAAATTGGAAATGCAGTCGATCATAGGGTTCAAGGAAATCGCGATGATGCCTAGTGAGACTCCGTGGGATCTAGATTAGAGATTGAAAAGTACAATCCATGAGGCAAACATGACGTTGTCGGATGCGCAGCACTACGCATGGTTTGTGGCGTCCTGGACACCACATCTAAGGATGGCGCTATCACAGTAAAAGATCTCAACCCAAGCTGAAGCATTAGAGACTGCGATGAGATTGCACGAAACCCCAATACAGGATCTATGGTTGGGATTTTAGCAAATCCACGCGCAAATACAAAACCTGTGTTTAAAAATGCAGAATTTAAAACAAGAATAAGCACCCTGCCTAGAAGCCTTGGAGGAAGTATTGTGTATAAAGTGTAGAAGCCAAGGTCACGATAAAGATCACTGACCACTCTTTGCAAACTATGTGGCAGCAGGGGGACCAACGCCATTGCGACCAGAGGTACAGGTAGGGCCAAGCACGGGGCCCGCACTTTGGTGCACAATATGTCAAGAGGGAGGAAAGCATGCCACAAACATCTGCCATCTATTATAGAACATGAGACACCCCCCCCCCAACAACTATTTTGCAAAGTTTGTAGATTGGTGGGCCACGAGGAACGAGACTGCCGTAGTTATCAATTATTGATGGACCAGTCACTTGCCTACAGAATGTAGATTGAAGTGTGAGGTTAGGATCTAGCCACGACGATAGCGCGTGGTGGGTTCCAGGGACGTGGACGAGGACGAGGAGGAAAGGGGCCAGGAAGGGGTCGCCGGCAGCTCATCTGTTACAACTACGAAGGACTAGGTCACTACGTGCGGGACTATACCAATCCGACTAGAATATCATGTCCTTACTGTGAATAATTCGACCATGAACTGATAGATTGCCCCACACTGATAGCGCAGATTCGTGAGAAAAAGGCAGCACAACCTACGACGACACAAAATGTCCAGATGATGAGGTCCGAACCGTGCAAAGAAGAGCCCAATGTAAATATGGTGCTTAGAAGTGGCACAGTCACAAGGGAAGATAAGGGGAAACCAACCAAGGAGGACGCAAGAGTTCACAAGGAGACCAGTCTAGAAGCTAAGGAGAGATTCACAGAGGTCTCTACCCTAGGTAGTAGGGATCAATCCCAGCTAGAAAGGGATCCCTCGATGCTAACTACCTTTTTAGAGACATGCATAAAATTGCTTCACGACAATAGAGTGGTTAAGGGCTTGCAAGAATTGATAAAGAGGTGTGCAGGGTCAAGTGAACCTCGCATGATCCAAAAATTGGGAAAACATGTGTCGCAGACTGGGCAGGAAATGTGGTTAACAGCGCAGATTGGTGACTATGAGATGGATCAGATCATTCTAGACTTGGGCTCAGACACAAATGTACTACCTAAACAAACGTGGGAGCGCATGGGCGAGCCCACACTGCAATGGTCTCTTATTCAATTGAGGATGATGAACCAACAAAATATCCTGCCGATGGGAAGGCTACAAGAGATTACGGTAGATATAGAAGGTGCAAGAACCCAAACAGACTTCAAGGTAATCGAAATTGTGGATGAAAGTAACCCTTACCCTACATTATTAGGAATAGACTGGGCCACTGACATGAATGGAGTTATTAATTTAAAAAAGCAAAAAATGATTTTCGAGAAGAAGTCGCTCCACGTAGTCATTCCGCTAGACTCAGTTGAAGGACCGCATTACACTGAACCCTGCACGACGGAGGCAGCGATGATGAATTAGATTGTATTTATAAAATCACTGCACGACATCAAGTATGGGACAATTTGACGGCAGAAGGAAGAATATCATGGGAGCATGCAAAATCCTACACCGAAGACTCAGATAAAGAAGATGAGCAATGGCATAACCAACTGACTGGGGTAACCACGTTAAACTGCAATATGGTGACTAAATCGCTATGTTGCGTTAAAGCACAGGATTGTGAACTACCAATGTATGATGGGCTAACAGTAGTAGATGAATTCTTGATCAAATTTGAAAGCACGGTACCAGAGCACTAGTGGTTCGATGTGTTGAAATGGGCATTGTGCGTGATGCCTACACATTGGTGGGTCACACATGAAGGAACCTTCGAAAATTGGTGAGACTGTAGGTGAATGATGTAGATAAGATTTGGGAGGCCGGAACTACACACAACGGAGAAATACGATAGACGTGATGATCCACGCATGCACCTAACCAGATGGGTCCAGGCATATGGAGAAGAACCCCAAAAGGAGTGGGTACACTTATTTTATCATACCCTGGATGTCATCTCAAGGAATTGGTATACTAAAATAGAGCTCTGACATGGCACGGGCGAATGGGATATCCTGCGCGAAGGGTTTCTGTAAACATTTCTCTTTGATTATCAATGGATGGATACTGTGGACAACACATTATAGTTGGTAAAGGCTACTATTTTCAAAATTCCATCAAAACCAGAAGAAATCATGCAGCCGAACTGGTTGCGACAGTTGAGCCAGGCCTTGGAATGTTACAATGTGTAGGTAGAAGATGATGAGGATGACCCTAGAAACATCAATATTCCAGAAACAGAGGGGAGTTGCAAGGTGCATGGACCAGTAATTAAGGATCCAGACATCATCGCACCACTGAAAATGAAACAAGTAAACATCAGAAAAGAGGACAGGCCAAAGTATGCAACATTGGGAGACTATTGGGACGATGCCACGGTGGAAAAGGTGGTCGAGTTGCTTCAAGAATATCAAGATTTATTCCCCACAAAAATCACAGAGTTAAAAGGGATCCTCGGTGACCTGGGAATGATAAAGATAACCCTGAAGCCAGATACGATGCCACTTAAGCAGTGCCTTACAAGTTGAATCCAAAATACAAAGCGAAGGTCTGTGAAGAGTTGGACAAGATGCTTGCTACAGGAATAATTGAACCAATAGAAGAGTCCGACTGGGTAAGTCCTATGGTTGTGTAGGAGAAGAAACCAAAAGGTGAAATTCGCATCTGCGTCGATCTCAGAAAACTCAATGATGCATGTGTCAACGATCCCTTTTCGATGCCATTTGCAGACGGGGTACTGGAAAATGTGGGAGGACAGGATGCCTACTCATTCACCGATGGTTTCTTGGGTTACCACCAGATTACGATCATGCTAGAGGACAGGAGTAAGACAACTTTTGCCACTGAATGGGGCTGTTTTCAGTATACGGCAATGCCATTTGGACTAAAGAACACGCCGACGATATTCTCCCGCGTTGTGGTAGCTGCATTCAAAGAGTTTATATCCAAGTTCTTAGAGGTATATCTTGATGATTGGACCGTATTTGGGCTAGTTAAGAAACATATCGCGAGCTTATGGTTAATGTTGGATACTTTTCGATGGCACCAAACTACGCTTAATCTAAAGAAGTGTACTTTCCTCGTCCCCTTCGGGAACCTGCTCGGCTATGTGGTTTGTAAGCAAGGTTTGATAGTGGATCTAGTGAAGATCGTTGTCATACTCAATCTGCAAGTGCCGCAAAGTGTCAAACAACTGCACGCCACACTAGGACACACTGGTTACTATCAAAAGTTCATAAAAAGCTACATGCAGATCACGAAACCAATGGACCAGTTGCTGAAGAAGGATGCAATGTATTGCTAGAATGAGGAATGCAATAGAAGCCTGGAAATGCTTAAGGAAAAGATGGCATCAACCCCTATATTGGTATTTCCGAAATGGGACATCAAATTTTATGTGCACGTTGATGCATTGTTTTGTTGGCATTATGATTCTGGTTTGGTACTATGGCACAGGTGTTGTACTTGATGGCAACTCACTCTTGTGACAGATCTCAGTTCAGGCACTCAAAATCATGAAAATTAAGATACCCGCAAATACTCCTACGAGAAGTTGCGGACCCGCAGGTTCGCCGACCAAGGAGTGCGGTCATACTCGCAAGTGCTCTGTTCAGAAAGTGCGAACCTCAATTTCACTCACTCCAATGCAGAAAAGTGCGTGCACATGGGAATCTTCATGAATGGTTCATGGTATTAGTCCATCAGTTTTTGATCAAATGGTTTTGGTCCGTGGTATTGCATCCAAAAGCATTGATCCCAAGTATTGGGTTCATGGTATTGTGTTATTATGGTTTTGGACCATGGTATTGTGAAAGGCTTGCCTATAAAAAGGAAAGGAGATCACTTGGCTAGGGACTTGAAAAATTTGAATATCTTAAGATCTGAAATTTTGGGTGATTGGTTTTTAAAGCTAGATCTAAATCAAGGAGAAAACTTAAGGCGAATCTATTGATAAGTCTCTCGGGCACATGCACAGATCTGTGGATCTGACTGACTGTGGCACATTGGAGGACTGTTATTTTGGCCCTAATCAGAAGTCTGCAGGCGATCCGAAGGCGCAATGCGGGGGTACGCAGCTCAGCAAAGGAGCAGTGTGGGCGTACGCAGCACAGAAAAAGGCTCAGTGCGAGGTACGAGCACAAGAGAAATCGAAGTGCGAGCTGCACGCAGCGCTGGAAAAGGAGAAGTGCGAGGTACGCAGTACGAGAAAAGGCACAGTGCAGAGGTACGCTGACTGTTAGTCGGTGAGGGTGTGGACCTGAGAAGAAGTACACAGAGCAGAAGAACCACCAGTGTGGATCTATGCAGTTTAGACTCAGAAGAGCTGCGGATATTCGCAGGCCCCTCTTGGTGAAGTAGCGGTCTTATCTTGAAACTTTTGTTGACTATATTTTATCTATTGCAACAGAATTCTGGGTTTAGATTTCTGTTATTACTTTTCTGTTTACAGCTTTCTGAAGTGTTGGGTGACTCACTGGTTGATTGTATAAGGAGATTGGGTGATTTGCATGTACTTGATGACTATTTTATGTCCATGGATCTAGTTTGAATTTTAATGAAACGTGGTCCTCAAAGAAGTAAAATAGCTAAGGGGGTTGTAGCTCCCTTCCAGGAGAGACTGGAAAACGAGAGAGAATTGTAGCTCTCTGTAGGTTGCAGCCTGTGTACTAGTAAAGGACTGCACCAGTACAAAATCATTGTAAAAGAAGGTTCTAATTAAAAGAAGATAGAAACATATTGCAGCAGGTGGTTTTCACCCACATTGGGTTTCCACCTTATATCTGGTGTTCTTTGGTGTGACTATCTATTTTTCTTGTTTCATGCTCATTATTATATGGTACTGACATACAAGTTAATGATCAATACCCAAAGATTAAATTAAGTATAAATCAGGAAGACATATTGAAAAGAATTTGATAATACTGATTCACCCCCCCTCTCAGTATTATTTCCAACAATTGGTATCAGAGTAGGTCCTTCAGAAGAAGCTTGATCGCTTGAAGGAAGATCTTTCATCATGAGAAACTACAAGAGGGAAGCATCAATCAGGCCATCGATTTTTGATGGGACAAACTTCGTTTATTGGAAGGTAAGAGTTACTGCCTATCTTCAATCTCTTGGTACAGAAGTCTGGGATATCATAGATACAGGGTATACTTTTCCATCAGCAACTCCTACAGATCCGGCTAAGAAGAATAGGTATGAAACAAATGCAAAAGCGGTCAATACTCTATTAGGATGCCTATCTCAATCAAAATTTGTCAAGGTTATGCAGTTTAAATCCGCAAAATAGATATGGGACAAGATTGTTCTGAGCTATGAAGGAGATGATCAGGTAAAACGAGCAAAACTTCAAACCCTCAGGATTCAGTATGAAAATCTCAAGATGTATAATGATGAAAGTGTG
>APFE030208507.1:0-12114 GCA_000404065.3 Pinus taeda
TTTGTGCCCTTATATTATTATTGTTATGTTGGCTTTGATTATATTGTGACCCCTTAGACTCCTATATATAGAAAGGAGGTTTTTTCATTTGTATCATCCAAGAATTGTTCATTTGTGTAATGTAAAGGAGGTTTCCCCCTCGAAGATGCTAATTTCTAAGTCGATCTATCTTTTCTATCTTTTTGTGAGTTGGTTTCATAACAAAATGGAGTAGCTTTCTTCTTCCCATAAATGCTTGATGTAAAGTTACCCCATTCCTCTAGTAGTGCATTTATTAATATCGTAGTCATCTCCTTGTCAGACATTATTTCTCCCAGATCTTGAAGTTGGTCCCTTATTTCAGATATCCTCATAAAGTATGAGGTTATTCCTTCTTTTGATATCCTTAGCTTGTAGAGTTCTTGTCTTAACGAGATTACTTCACCTGCAGTGCTTACGCAAAACAACTCTACCAGTTTGTCATATATTTATTTTGAAGTTTCAAGTTTAGATACATAGGGAATGGGGATCCTTGATGGATTCTATGAGATTCCTTTGAGCCCTTACTTTCCCTTTCATATATCTTGCAAGTGCTTGAGCATCCTCTTTTCAAGGTTTGGTGATTGGGCCCTTAACATGTTCCATAACCTCATTTTCCATGAGATTCAGATCTGTTTTTTTCTTCCATGCAAGAAAATTTGAAGCCCCAACCAACTTGTTGCTTTCCTTGCAAAAAGACATTTTGACGGGTTCAGATGTAGACATAAATATACTTACTTGTGAAGACGCTTCTTTAACTTGTTGCCTCGAATTTGATGATGATATAGATAGAAAACTTCTCCTTGATGAACATAGCTTTCTTCAAGAGTGACCCTTGGCTCCAACGAGAGGGAGATCAGCTGAATTGTTTTGATTCTTGAATTTATTTTTTTAATTTATTATAAAAATAATTTTGTTACGTTTTTAGTACATGTCCTTTCCCTTTCGCATCCAGATCCTGAATTCACAAAAAAATGACAGATTTTTTTATGAAACTGAATCCCAATCTAGATCCATATCAATATCCTACTAGCTTAGGATTTTAGCCTTGCACTCTCACTAGCCACAGTGCTATCTCCCTCAATTTCTCCCCTCACTAATCTCCCTTGACTTGCCCCAAGTATTTTATATTTTCAAGTCCTTTTCTGCTAAGTCCTGTCTCAAATTTCCCCTCGGTGTCCTACTATACAATTTTCCCATTTTGAGCTAATTATGAAATACAAGTAGCTAAGTCACCTGACACAGGGACACCCCTCGATGTCCTACTATACAATTTTCCCATTTTGAGCTAATTATGAAATACAAGTAGCTAAGTCACCTGACACAGGGACACAGGACAGGAAAATACGAGAGTCTGACACGAGACACGTAGACCCCCCAGAATAAGACACGTAGGACACATTATATGCTATATAATATTAATATATTAAAAAAATTAATAGATACATCATACTATGTTATTACAAAAATTCTCATGATGATACAAGTAACAAATTTAATCATAGATTCATACATGTACATTGTAAGTTTGTAACATTATGCATACAATCATGATTCATCAATGATACAAGTTTACAATTAGAAATTAACCATAAACTGTAGTTTTTCGTTAAGTCGTCAAAATCAAAATGTATTACATAGGGACTAGGTCTCGAGGACTCCGGACTAGGAATCCAATGGAAAATAGCAAATACAAAACAAAGTAGACACTAAAACCTGGAACCGTAGAATGGAAGGAAAAATATCATAGGTTGTCGCCTATAGCTCATAATCATTGCTACTCTCTTCTGCATCCTCCTCCTCTATATCAATGTAATCTTTGCATCTGTTGGCGTGAAAAATGACCCCTCAGGAGTATCACCATTATCAAAAGTGATAGGCTCTAGCACTAGGTCATTAAGATCCAAGTTGGCCAATGTGAACTCAACATTGTTGTCCAAACCCATGTCATCAGGAAACACATCCCACATCTTTGTCTTTCCCTTCAACCACTCCTCCCTTTGCTTGTAAACAAGATGAAGGTTGGTGTGCACATACACCATTATCTCTGCCCTGAACTGCTCAAGCCTGCTCTTCTCCAAACTATACAGATTCCCATATGTGCTCCAATTCCTCTCACAACAAGAGGACAAAGTAACCTGAGAGAGAAGCCTCATGGTTGATTGTAGAGGAAGGCATGTTGCCCCATGAGTGGCACACCAATAATAGGGCTTCTTAGCCCCCTCTCTCTAATAACATCATAGCTTGCAAATCGCCTAATACCAATGGAAAACTCTGCAAAGGCATCCTCCACCTCATCAAGGGATGCTCTATCTTGAAATATTTGTCTCAATGCATCCTTCCTCCCCTATGAAATCTCATCATCCATGTGAGGACGAAATCTGCGTGAAGGTCCAACATTCAGCCACTCATGGTTGTAGTAGTTTGGATTCAATGAGTGAACCAAGCAATGCAAAGGTGTAATTCTTGTCCCACCTGCTAACAAGAATATCTTGTATGGTGGTGAAGAAGGGCTTCGTTGATGTCTCATACTCAGGGCACTCACTCTAAAAAATAATGGTCCTCACGGACTCAATCACGGAATACCACCCCTCATAAACCTCTCCTGGGATGGCTTGGTTTGTATCTGCAAATCGCAACAAAGCAATGATAGGGTCTACAATCTTAATAGTAAGATCTACCCTCTCCCACCAAGCATCCTCTAATACTATGTCCTTAGCTCTTTTTGAGGCTGCTTGATCTGTCTTTCTCCAAAAAGACGAAAGCTCTGAAATAACCATGGACCCAAGAGCGGTCTTGACTTCCCTCAACCTCTTCAACATGGTGAATGCAAAGGTAAACCGTGTATCTACAATCTCCAACAACGATAGATGTGTGTACTCCTTGTTGATTATGAGGGCATTGGTATGATTTTGCACAAAGTTGTGAATATGTTGTGCATCCTCAATAAGAGTTTCAATCCAAGGAACATCAGAAGCAATAGATTTAAGTGCTAAATTCAAGGAATGGACAATGCAAGGTGTCCAAAATACTTGTGGATATTTAGCTTCCACAATCATGCCAACAACCTTGCAAACAGGTGCAATGTCTGTAATGATTTGCACACAAGAATCAACACCTAAATCTTCAATAACTTTAATGAACAACTCCCCCATAAATTGTGCATCCATGCATTTCCCAAGATCATCCACTGATTTCAAGAAAACTGGTCCATTCAAGGAAGACACCATGAAGTTGATGAGTGGATGGTGTGTTGCATCTATCTATAAATCAGAAACAATACTAACCCTAGATGGTGGCCATGCCTATTTAATAGGCTCAAGCATTTTATCCAACTCCTTCTTTGTCTTACTCAACAATGTAGTTCTAAGCCTCTCTGACTCAAGAGGCACATACCCCAATGGAGCCCCCTTTAGTTAGAGCCCAGCACATCTCAATAATAAAGGTGACCGTGCAACATTAAATGATATGAAGTTGAGATAGAAAAAGAAGGCAATGGTGATATCAATCTCTTCCCGCCTCTCTTGCTGAAATATCTTTTCCATTGGACCAAGTGCCCTCCTTTTTGTTGCTCAACCTGCACCCCCACTGGAACTCCCAAATGGATAATTGGCATTGTTTTTCCTCAAGAATGGAAGGGGATCCTCATCCTTGTTTTTCTTAGATGATGCAGCCACCATTGCCACACCAACATTGACCTCTTGTTCTAATTCTTTCCTCTTAGATGTAGTCACTCCTAAACATGCCCCAATTCCACAAGATGCTAAGCCCAACATGCCCCAATTCCACAAGATGCTAAGCCCAACAAATGTGCTTTCACACAGAAATAGGTGTTCTTGAATTGAGTGTAGCAAAAGTTTCATTTCCAAAGAACCTTGCCTACTTTAAACTTTTTGCTTGGCCCTTGATCTCTTGTAACATACTTCCACAAGGGATATTTAATTTCTTGAGCTTGTTCTCTTGCTAAATTGATGTTTCAATCAACATTTGAAGTTGTTGTTGCAGCCCCATTTCCAACAGATGGAACACTAGCAGACCCTGATGAAATTGAAAAGGGGGCATTAACAATGGGGATATCCCTCCTGTTTTTCCCCTTCCCCGTTGCCCTTGATTGAGCTATGACTGCTGTAAAAATAAATAAATAAATGTAAACAAAATGACAGGGAGACTGCTGTAGCAAAACTAGAAAAAAAATGAAAGGGAAATCCACATACATGTAGCTTGAATCACCTCCAAAACACGTCTATCTCCTTTGTTCGTTGCTCCCACAGTTCCACAACTCCAAAACCACAATTGCAAATGAGCAAAAGCGGCCCAATTCTGACTTTTATCAAGCCCGCGGGTCGCTTTTTGCCAAACACATGTAAGAAAATCACAATTCATTGTGGGAGCGAATCGGACTCCTGTGGGACACGAACCCCAATTTTGTGACACGATCTAGCCTTGAATCGAACATATGTCCTTTGAGAATCGTGTCCAACACAATGGATTCGTGACACGTGTGGGGGAGAGCGAATCTGGTGACTTAGACAAGTAGTTATTCAGAATTCTAGTAGTTTACACATTTGTAAAGCCTGGACTTATCAGCCACCAGCAAAAATACATGTTCAAGCCTCAACTACAGAGAACTCCTTCTGGTAATGAGAAAATCAATAGGACACCACACATCACTGAGAACTACTCTACATTCATTAAGTGCCTTGTCATTCTTTCTGGATGGGACAGCACCCACTGCATCTAGATCTCTTGAGCAGCAGAGGAATGTTGTGTTCTACGCCAGAGGAGAGGAACAGAGTCGCTCTTCGACATATGTAGGGAGAGGAACTTCTAGTTACTGGATCAACCATTTGTGTTTTAGCGCTCACCTGAAGCATGAGGGTGAGGAGATATGTGAAACATATCATATGGGTGAGGGAGAGGTGTGTGCTCATTTACGAAGTGCCTCTATCTAGAACATTGTACTGAGGTTCATCTCAAGTTACCGAGGAATGTCATCAAGAATAACCTGAATGTGACAAAAGCTGTCTTTAAATGGCCATTCAATGGATACTTGAAAAAAAGGCTACCAATTTGGGAGGCATAGCAAGTATTATTTAACAAGTATTCAGGATAGATTGAGAGAGTATACAGTTCATTACCAAGCCAATAAGAAGCCATACTGTACAAAGAATATTCTCCCCCTTGTCCACATAATTTTGAATTCTGCTGGAAATAGTTATGCCACAGTATACATTTATCATATTTTGAATATCCATAGCAAATTTCACAAATGTAGAAGTAAAACAATAGATAAATGGCATCTAATTACAGGAAAAATAAATTGCACTTATGTTACTGAAACGACTATCACAAGTCTGACTAATGCCACCACCAATACCTTTAAGCCATTTGAACTAGCCGAACAATGAAATACATTACATTTACATGGCATTCAAGCATGATAGCCTCACCTTTATATGGTAGCTTACATAAGCATAAAAGGTTGATAAACTCCAAACAGTCCTATCCAACTTCTCACCCTCAACATGACGAGGAAATATCACTACACAAGTTCAACCCATCATGCACAAGTGTCAAGTTGTTTTCTTGTTACACCATCGGTCCTTCTATGCCACTAAGCATTCCAGATCAGTTTGCATTTTTAAGATATTAACATTTCCAGCATGAACAGCTAATCAAAAATCCTTTTAAAACAGTCAAAAAGAAAACTAAAATATGGGCATGAAAGTAACATTAAAAACCTTGAATTGAATTGAGTATCAAAGCAATAACTGGAAATAGAAGATCTGAACAGTACCAAACGATACAAATCCTGCATTTGCATTCAGTGCATGAGCAGGAGCTCCTTTCAGCTCTAGTGGAGGAGATGGAGACCAATGACAAGGTGGTGCATTATTCAACCCTGCTGTGCGCCTCGCCTCCATAAACTCCTGCAGGTCGCAATGATTTTAGTATAGGTATTGACCATGACTACCAGATTAAGCTCCGGAAGAACTCTACAATTCCTCAGTATACAAGCATACCTGCAAAAAGGATGTTGCAAGTACAACATCAATGCTATCCCTGAAGCGCATTGGAAAAACCACTGTCACCTTTTCTGGCTGCCAAAACATCCAAACAACCACTTGTCATAAATAATTTTAAACAAAACAAGCACACCATCCACTTCCTGAGTTATAAAAGCAAGCATTCAATATAGTCCAGTTAACATTCATAGAAATAGAAGAGCACACTCTATAGGCATCTCAATTATAGAAGGTGCTGGATTTTGAGCCAAATGACCACAAGCATACGAATATTTCATAGCTTGTACATTGATGCGCTGCATATCAGTCTCATAGAAGACTGGCTACTTAAAATTTACAATAAACACCTAAGCTGTGTGTTCTATTTACAGATCTTGATGCATTGTAATACGGTTGTTTCCTTTTGTGAGTTTTTCCTTTGCAGTGAAAGGGTCCACACATCGGATGTCATTGGAACTTACAGATCTCTGAATCTCATAAATATGCTCTCATCAAAACTGCAGAAATCCATTGGTCAATTTTTGTTCAAACGGTGGAACCAGATAATTATATTAATAAGAAAATCCTCACATGGATAGGTGTTGGTACCAACATCCCATAGAGACAACTGTTTCCCCTCCATCCTATCAGGAATGAAGTAGCTTATTTAGCTTTGCTTTCAATCATCATCTGGACAACTGTTCTATCTGACATAAGTCTTTAGATTGGATCCACGTTGCCAGGAGCGCCTTTTCTAATTGACACTAATAGTCTCTAATTGACTCCAGGTGGCAACCTGTGAATGGTGAAAATCTTGCTAAAGCAACCTCTTAATGTACCTCTCTGTAAAAAGTTTCCAGGCCAAAGTCTAATTGACTCCAGGTGACAACCTGTGAATGGTGAAAAGCTTGCTAAAGCAATCTCTTAACGTACCTCTCTGTATAAAGTTGCCAGGCAAAACAATAGTGCAGGCCATACCTATAGGTTAAGTTCATCCTTCAAGTTAAACACTCCAGAAGACTTGGAATATGTAGATCTCCATTGAAGTACAAGAATATATATTAAATGTATGAATGAGAATGATGATACCATTGAGAGCGAGGGTACTATATATATAGCCAAGTAAGTACCATTTCACAAACGACCATGTATATAGAGACATGCCTATTTGTTTTAACTAATTATCATTTACATATTATTGTGATTATTACTTATTATCTATATTTATTATTTTTTACATAATTATATTCATAACATTGTCTTCCTCTTCAAAAAGCTTTGTCCTCAAATCTTGTTGATTAAAGGGCTTGATCTCTTTTTCTGCAACGAATGTCTTCTCGTCTTGGGACAATCATCTTTGTCGATACAAGTTGATATGATCCTTGGAGTGATATATTAAATTGTCACACAGAAGAAGGATCTAACCATCCTAAATTAATCTTTTGTGAAATCTTTTGATCACTGGAAACTTGTGATGAATTGTTATCACTAGACTGATTTGTGTGCACTTCAGTATTCTTCAGAACATAAGTTTTATGTTCTGAGTGATACGGATTCGTAGATTGATTGAAATGTTTGTTCTTATGATTCGGATGTAGATAAAGAGTTCTTTTGGTTTCCCATATCATGTGTGTGGCAAGATTCTGATTTACTTCAGGTTCCAATGTTCTCGAGTTGTTTACAAAATCTTCACTTGGAATTCCCTTCGTCTCAACATCTAAGTGTGTTTTTTGTTTAACTGATGTGTCTTCTTCATGAGTTGTGATATTTACTCGATCAGTATTCATTCCATTTTCTTCAACTTGAATTTCTTTATTTGAAGAATTCAACGCTTCCTTCTCGATAAGTTGTTGTGCCTTATTCTCCAACAACTTTTTGTCCTTCTTAAGCTTCTTAATTTGTGTTAATAATTTTTCACTGTGGTTTTTAAGCCAAGAAACTTCTTTTTGTCAACAGTGATCTTGTCAACTTCTCTTTGCATATTTTGTAGTGCTTTTTTACTTTCTTGAAAATTACTTTTTGAAATATCTTGTATGTCTTCTGGCGCTACTAAATTTGGCTTCAATGTAACATCTTGTAGTGTTATTTTTCCCTTTTTGTATGAAAATGTCAAAAACTTCTTTTTCGTATTCAAGATGAAGGACCCTAGAGTTTCCATCCATGGTGATCCCGGAATAATGCCTCCTTGATCATTCCATAGGGATTGAAAAAAGAATTGCAATATAAATGTAGAATCTCCAATGTTTAACTGTAAATCAGTTATTTCATATTTTTTTTGTCCAAGAAGTCTAATTTTTTAATTATATTTAACTCAAGAATCACCAATTGGTTTGCAATTTTAGGGTTTAAATAATTTTTACTTTCAGCAAGAGAGATAGAAATAGTAACATCTTTTCTTGTGAGTGTTCACTTAATTTTAAATAGCACTTTAGCATAGATGTGTAAGGTTTCTAAAAAACTTCCTTTATTTCCGAGTTAGACTCCATTTTAGTTTTTCATTTTTATTTTTTTATTTTTTAAATGAACTACTTTTGTGTTCGTCGATGAGATTTAAGGTTTAATAATAGCCCCTTGCCTTGTAATAATAGTCTTTTTCCTTTTTACTTCAAAATTAAATGAGAAGTAATTTATCTTTACAAATAAGCCCATTTATTTTTTAATATCCCTCTCTCCACTATTATAAACAGGATTATCGAATAGCTCACGCTCACTATGCTCCACTTTTAAAAATAACCTTCTAAACCTTGGCGCTTTTAAACACTTTTAATTTTAAATTTATGGTTATGAATAGTCACCACCAATCGGTACAACGTTTGACCTTTGATGCAACCTCTTCGGATATGATAATACTATGGAAGTTGTAATTTTATATCAATTAATATTAGATTCTAGACTTAAATTCCAACATAGCGATTTATGAGGAGTCGGGAGAACGAAACTGTGGTATGGTTTTGAAAACTGAGAAGTCGACGGTTAGAAGGACAATCGGTTGGCTACAGTGGTGGAAAAAGGCAATTGATGGAAGTAATGGCGTTGGTAGTCGAGAATAGCAGCAACAAGGGCTAATTACGAGTGTGGCTGACCAACAGAGAGCAAGGAACGACGGTGTCAATTTTAGTGATTGTTCTAAGTTACGATGTGGTTGACCGCGATGTTTGTGGAAGAGATTTTAGCGGCAGACTATTGAGGCTAACGACAATGATGGACAGGGGCTCGCGTCACGTTGAGAAAGTCAGCAGAGGTTGTTGCTATGGCGGTGGAACCTACAATGCTTGGTCGTGTCGATTGTTGCAACTTCCCTTTGTCCATTGTGGAGACCTAGGCCTAGTTGCAAGGCGGTATGCGCTTATGGTTGCGCGACAGCTGCAATTCCGACACCGGTTTCGACGAGGTTGGTGGCTAACTCTATGCAGTGGAATCGAGGTCATGTTTGGTTGATCGCAAGTATATTATTTTTCCCTTTTTTTCTTTCTTTTTTCTTTTTTATTGATTTTATTATTTAATATAAGTTCCCTTTTTTATTTATTTTTATTCGTTTGTTTATAACTTTATATAAATATAATTTTTTTCATAACTCTTTATTTCTAATACTTTTTTTTTAAATAAATAGTCCTTTTTTTATAAACAAAAAACTAGAACAAATAAACAAAAACAAAAAACAAAAAAAAAATAATGGCCAAGGGCTCGATAGCAAAAAATGGAGAAACTCCAAAAGTTGTAGCGAAATGCTTCAACGGCAACAAAGTTGATGAATTTCAATGGTCAAAGACCTAGATCGAAGAACGAGGATCTGTGCAGCGGATGAGCAGCCAGAGGATCGAACAACTTTGATACCAAATGGAACGAACAAAGTTCGTTTTTCAAGTTAAACAACCCAGAAGACTTGGAATATGTAGATCTCCATTGAGATACAAGAATATATATTAAATGTATGTATGAGAATGATGATACAATTAAGAGTGAGGGTCTTGTATATATAGCCAGGTAATTAGACTTTCACAAACAACCATGTCTATTGAGACATGCCTCTTTGTTTAACTTATTATCATTTACATATTATTGTGATTATTAATTATTATCTATATTTATTACTTTTTACATAATTATATTCGTAACATCTTTTGTATTCATTTGAGAGAGCAGCATTGATCCTTGTATATTGTTTGTTGAAATCATAGTATTTAAAATCGGCTGGTTCATTAGGCGGAGGTACCTGACTGATACAAAAACCGGTTTTTATGTGCACGAGCTACGGTTTTGGCATTAACCAGCCATAAACCAACTAGTTCGTGACAGAACCAGTCAATTTACCCATAAATCGGTTGGTTCATTACATCTCCCCCACGAACCCCACATGAGTTGTTTCTTGGCTTTTCTGAGTGGTTTTGAGGGAATCTAGGGGCTATTTCCCTCCAGAAACAACCTCTCCAAGCCTTTAAAAGGATGGCTTCCCTCTCATTTGCCTCACATATCTCAAGGTTCTCAACCCTAACAATGTTGGCAATCAATGGTAATGTTAAACTCTTAAAGTAAAAGTGATTAAATTACCATAAAATGACTCGGGATGTTTAAGAGTGGTTTCAACCTCGTTGGATTTCATATGGAGAAACTAGATTTTTAGATATCACTCAAAATCCAACAGACTTAATGGTTTTCAAGATTTCAAGATTTAGGGGATTGCAATGTTTCCAAATGATTATGTCATGCATGAGGGTATGAAATTGGCATTTGATCAAGAACATGAAGCCCTTTAAGTACCTTGATGTCGGTGGCACTGATGGTTGAACTTCGTTGATGTTGGTGGTATTGCTTGTTGAACTCCTCTACCATGGCCTTAACAAAGATGTACCCTTCACTCAAAGGAAATTAATTGGTTAGGCATGTTAAGCTTTTTCTACCATAATATAGGTTTGAGGAGATGAACCCTTCACTCAAACCCAAATCATTGGTTAGGCATGTTAAGCGTTTTCAAATACTACCATATTATAGGGTTGAGCAATCCAAGCCTAAAGGCTTTGAGCGAGATGATGTTTATGTATCTCTTGTTGATGATCCCATTTCTAGTAGTGTTGAATCAAGGATGATTTTCATGAGTAATCATGTTGATCAATGATTTGTAGTTTTGATGTCTAGTTTTGCTACTACTATTGAGGTTGATGAGGACTCTGAAAGTCCTTAGACTCTGAACCAGATGATGCTTATGTAACTCACGTTGATAATCCCATGTCTAGTAGTGGTGATGAGTTTGAACATGATGAGAAGTGATCATGTTGATCACTAATATATAGACTTGTTGTAGGCCAGCGGCCTCATAGATTGTAGCATTGTTTTTGGGCTCTATAGGCCATATAGAGCCTCATTAATTATGTATTTTGTTGATGATATGTATTGCACTTGGTGCCTTCTGATGTATTCACCTTTACATGGAATATAGATGAGCAAACTTTGTATATTTTGTCTCTATTGGTTTGGAATCATGGTTTTAAATCTTAAAAATTGTTTTTTTTTCCATTAAAAAAAATTATTTCATGTAATTTTCGAAAGACGAGTTCATTGAGATCTGACAGGCTAGTTTTTATAGTTCCAGTTCGAAAACCGGTTTTATAAGTGGACCAGTCCAGTCACCAGTTCCGGTTTTGAGTACTATGGTTGAAGAAATATTTTAAAGATTCAAAAGAAACTTTCAAGTTCCCCAATAGCCATTTTTTCTCTAAACCATTAAATTACATGGTAGAGACGGCAACATTTTAAGGGAGTCATGTGTACTAGAATCCTCATAGCAAATTTAAAGCTAAGTTGCACGAAACGGGGAAACGGGGAAGCGAAACGAAACGCGACCTCCCCAAATTTTGGAAACGGGGAAACGCGAATATATATAATAATATATATATATATATATATATTAAAAACATTTAAAAATTATTAATATATATATGTGCAATCATAATGATGAGAGAATGAGAGGCACTGCTATTTTATAACTTTAGAAATGGTTTCTAGAAGTGATTAGAAACCCTAAAAAAAATTAAAAATTAATTAGAAAAAAAAAAATAATTTAAAAACAAGTGTTATTTTGTGGGAAACGGGGCCC